>APFE030227596.1:104921-122704 GCA_000404065.3 Pinus taeda
GGGCCCCCCTATATTAAGGTTGGGCGAACCTACTATGGTTTTCGGTCCATGGTTTTGGACGCGATGGTTTTCGGTCCATGGTATTGGATGCTTCGGCATGTATAAATATGTATTGTAACATTGAAAGGAATATAATGAAAAATCAAGCTGGTAGTCTCGGTCTTGAGATCCAGTGGGAAATCTCTGTGTATATGTGTTCTATGTGTTATGCTCTCGCATTTTTATTTTTCCTGTGATTTAGAATTCATATGCAGGTAATTTCTGTACGGGGTTAAAATCTACATTATGATACAGATATGATACAAGTGTTGTCCTTGATGGCAACTCACTCAGATCACAGATCACAGTTCAGGCTCTCAAAATGAAGGAAAAAGAGATATACGTAGGTTCCTCTTAACCAAGCCACGTATACACGTGGGATCACCATATACCAAGATGCGTATATGTACACACGCAGGTTTACAAAAGGAAAGGCGTGTATATGTTGGGAATCTAAGTTTTGGTCTGTGGTATTTGGTCCATGGTATTTTGGTATTGGTCCATGGTATTTGGTCCGAAGTGTTGACCCCAGGTATTGGGTCCATGGTATTGATTCTACATGGTTTTTGACCATGATATTGAGAGAGACCTAAACCTATATGAGGAGAAGATCATTAGGCCAAGAAGGGAAAGTGTGCAAGTGATGAATATCTAATGAAGTGTGAGATCTAGTATGCTGGTTATGGGTTTGTGATGCTTTGCTTGATCTGAACTAAGGAGGCACCTATGCGGTTGATAAAGGCTGATGGACCGGGATCATGAAGACTAAAATGCATTATCATTATATGGTATGATCATGAATAGATCTGAATACTGACGCATGTGTTATCCTTTATATCTTATGTTCTAGGTATATCTAAAGTTGAAAATTGCAGCGAAGGTATAAGTGATTATTTTTAGATCTGTAGCGGGTTCTCTCTAGTGAAAGTGCATATACATGCTGGTTTGACACAGTCAAGTAGTGTATACATTATGAGATTTGATATTTCAAGTTGATGTTGGTTCTAGTGATTGTTGCGGAGTTTTGGGCTTTGGTCTGTGTTCTGGTGACTGTGTTTTGATGACAGGGTTTCAATGATTCAGTTGTTGGGTGATTCAGAGTTAATGATTGTATTGCAGTGGTGATTGTTTTGTATTTATGGATCTAGTCTGAAAATTTATGAAACGTGGTCCCTGGAAGAAAGAAGAAGGTTGTAGCCTTTTGTAGGTCAGCACCTACATACTAGTACATCAGCTAGTACAAGAGCTAAGGGGGTTGTAGCTCCCTTCTAGGAGAAGCTGGAGAATGAGAGAAGGTTGTAGCCTTCTGCAGGTAGAAGCTTGTGTACTGGTATAAGACTGCATCAGTACAGAAATATTGTAAAAAGAAGTTTCTTATTAAAAGAAGATAGAGACGAATTGCAGCATGTGGTTTCCACCCACATTGGGTTTCCACCTTATATCATGGTTTTCATGTGTGCTTTTTATGTGTGATGATCTATTGTGTTTTACTACACCTGTTTACTATTTATGTGGGTAATAATGTTCTGATGCACTCATTAAAGATCAACTAACTGATTCATAAGTTTACTACATATACGCTAGTTGCATTAAACACAGTTGCGTATACACACAGGTTGCCTTAATTGAAGTAGTGTATATGAATCTGATAATTGAAATGAAAAGATTATTGATTTGCTAATACTGATTCACCTCCCCCCCTCTCAATATTATTTCCAACAATTGGTAGCAGAGAAAGTCCTTCAGAAGAAGCTTGATCGCTTGAAGGAAGATCCATTAGGATGAGTAATCAAGAAAGAGAGGCATCCATCAGGCCACCAATCTTTGATGGGAGCAACTTTGCCTACTGGAAGATAAGAACCACAACATATCCACAACCGTTTGGAACGGATGTTTGGGGAATTGTGGAAGGAGGATATACATATCCATCAACAATTCCTACAGACACAGCAGATAGAAAGAAATATGAACTCAATGCCAAAGTTGTTACTGTCTTATTGGGAATTTTTTCACAATCAGAATTTGTCAAGGTCATGCAGTTCAAATCAGCCAAAGAAATATGGGATAAAATCATTCTAAGCTATGAAGGAGATGATCAGGTAAAACGTGCTAAGCTTAAAACTCTTAGAATACAGTATGAAACTCTTAAGATGCATAGTAATGAAAGCATAGCTAATTACTTCCTACGTATAGATGAGATTGTCAATTGTTATGAGGAATCTGGGTGAAGAAATTAAGGAAGTTGTCTTAGTTGAGAAATTTTTGAGATCCTTGTCTGCTAAATTTGAATCCAAAGTGTCTGCCATAGAAGAAAAGGAGGATCTGCAGAAAATCACTATGATTTGGCTTCACGGAATCTTAACTGCTTTTGAGATGAGAAAAGGAGGACCATCAGATATGAGAGAGTCGCATTTAAAGTGTCAGCAAATGGAAAAGAAAAACTCAGTGAATCAAGATACATTTCAAAAGAAGAATATGAGGTAAATTTTGTCAATAATCTTGAACGGGGATCTGGAAGGTTCAAAGGTAAGCTACCTTTCAAATTCTTTTCTTGTGGTAGAGTTGGTCGCTACACTACTAGATGCCCTCATAACAAAGGGAATATGTCTGAAGAAGATAATAGAAGATATTATACTCATGATAAAAGTAATGACTCATCTAATAGTGATGAAGACATTAGAATTCTCATGGAATATGAAAATAAGGACGCAGAAATAGAAGAAGTTACCAGATTAAAAGAACAGCTGGAGACAATAACCAGAGTAAGGGAGCAGCTACAGGATGTAGTAAAATATCATAGCATAACAATTCAGAGACTTGAATCTAAGATCCTCTCTCTAAAAGAAGATCTTAAAGAATCAAATAAGCAAAATAAAGAAGCTTTTGAAGAACAAGAACATGAAGTGCTCAAATTAAGGCAAAAAGTGAAAGAAGGAAGAAAAGCTGAAGAAAACATAAGGATGTAATATCTGGAAAAGGAAGAACAACATTAGGTTGAGGTAAATATCTTAAAAGGTAAAATATAAGAAAAGGATAAAATGTTATGATTTCAAGACAGTACTAAGATTTTGGATGATATTCTTGGTAGTCAAAGATCCCCTACTATCAAAACTGGTGTTGGTTTCTATGAAACTATTGAAGGTGAATCTAGCTCACAAGGTGAGGGAAGGAATTCTAATGCAAAATCTGAAATGAGCAACAAGGAGGTAAGTGGTCAACCCTAGCAACAACCAAGGAAAGAAATTCTTCAAAGAAGACCTTTTCCTCCTAACTATGAAAATGATAGTCAGTTATTTCCTCAAATGAATAATGTTGAATGTTATGTATGTCATAATTTTGGACATATTGCAGCTAGATGCAGAAGAAAAATGGGTCAAGAGCATCTCACAGAAAGGTCATCACGTTCCAGGTACTTTAAGGGATATTGTTGTGCTTGCAATATGTTTGGTCACAAAGCAATTGATTGTAATAGAAAGAACGTGAAACATGTAAGGTGTTATGCATGTAACAAGTTTGGACATAAAGTAAGGGAATGCAGGAGAAAAATTCAAACTCCAAAGCAAGAGGATCATACATCATCACAATTCCAGGTGTTGAAGAAGACAGAATTAGAGACAGAAAGATGTGGCATAACTTAGTTAGCTGACATAACAGACATAGGGGAAACTAAAAGTGTAGACCTTCAGTATTCCAATTTGCATACACAGGTATTATGAAGATAATTCACGTATATACGCGAGTTAGAGGCTGCAGAGTCACGTATATTGAGCTCTAGAGAAAAAGGCAACAGAACAGACTCAGGAAATGGTTCGGTCATGGTATATGATGGTTGGAACAGGCTCAGGGGGAGTATATGCTTTGAATAATGCATTGTTGGCATTATGGTTAGATGTCTTTGGTGATGATGCTTATTGACACATCTTGCTATTGATTTTTGATTGACCAAGAGAATGGATTGCAGGTTACAGGTCTGATGCTAGTGACAGATGCTTATGGTGTAGATCATATGGTGCATGATAGTTGTTGATAACTATCATGGTCTTGGTCTTTGTGAGTCATATGATGTATTTTTTTACCCCACTATGCATGGGATGGATGATGTAATGTTTCTTGTTTTTGAGTCATGTATAAACATTTGGTATATCCCCACTTGGTTGGGTGGATAAGTAAAAAATGGTGTATTCTCACTTGGTTGGGAGATTGATGTATGTATAGAGTCATGGTATGCTTTTGCAGACCTTGCATGTGCTCAGGGGGAACATGGACGGATTGGTACATCTTGGCATGTACAAAGGGGGAGCTCAATCAAAGATTTCAGCAGGTACTCAGGGGGAGTATGGATAGCATAAGGTATACCAAGGGAGAGAACATCTTGGTTTGCCCTTTGCCCTTGATGTCAAAGGGGGAGAGTGACTTGGTGTGGTGGTTGCGATCAAGTCCAAAGGGGGAGATTGTTGGCATTATGATACAAATATGATACAGGTGTTGTCCTTGATGGCAACTCACTCAGATGACAGATCACAGTTCAGGCTCTCAGAATGAAGGAAAAAGAGATATACATAGGTTCCTCTTAACCAAGCCGCTTATTCGCGCGGGATCACCATATACCAAGATGCGTATACGTACACACACAGGTTTACAGAAGGAAAGGCACGTATATTTTGGGAATCTAAGTTTTGGTCTGTGGTATTTGGTCCATGATATTTTGGTATTGGGGTATTGGTCCAAGGTATTGGTTCTATGTGGTTTTGGACCATGGTATTGAGAGAGGCCTAAACCTATATAAGGAGAAGATCATTAGGCCAAGAAGAGAAAGTGTGCAAGTGATGAATATCTGATGAAGTGTGAGATCTAGTATGTTGGTTATGGGTTTGTGATGCTTTGCTTGATCTGAACTAAGGAGGCACCTATGCAGTTGATAAAGGTTGATGGACCGGGATCATGAAGACTAAAATGCATTATCATTATATGGTATGATCATGAATAGATCTGAATATTGACGCATGTCTTATCCTTTATATCTTATGTTCAGGGTATATCTGAAGTTGAAAATTGTAGGGAAGGTATAAGTAATTATTTTCAGATCTGTACACAGGTTCTCTCTCTGGTGAAAGTGCATATACACACTAGTTTGACATAGTCAAGTAGCGTATACATTATGCGATTTGATATTTTAGGTTGTTGTTGGTTCTAATGATTGTTGCAGAGTTCTGGGCTCTGGTCTGTGTTCTGGTGACTGTGTTTTGATGACAGGGTTTCAGTGATTCAGTTGTTGGGTGATTCAGAGTTAATGATTGTATTGTAGTGGTGATTGTTTTGTATTTATGAATCCAATCTGAAAATTTATGAAACGTGGTCCCTAGAAGAAAAGAGAAGGTTGTAGCCTTCTGTAGGTCAACACCTATGTACTAGTACATTAGCTAGTACAAGAGCTAAAGGGGTTGTAGCTCCCTTTCAGGAGAAGCTGGAGAACGAGAGAAGGTTGTAGCCTTCTACAGGTAGAAGCTTGCATACTGGTATAAGACTACACCAGTACATAAATATTGTAAAAATAAGTTTCTTATTAAAAGAAGATAGAGACGAATTGCAGTAGGTGGTTTTCACCCACATTGAGTTTCCACCTTATATCATGTTATTCATGTGTGCTTCTTATGTGTGATGATTTGTTCTATTTTACTGCACTTGTTTACTGTTTATGTGATTGATAACATTCTAATGCACTCATTAAAGATTAACTAATTGATTCATAAGTTTACTGGATATACGCTAGTTGCATTAAACATAGTTGCGTATACACGTGGGTTGCCTTAATTGAAGTAGCGTATATGAATCTGATAATGGAAATGAAAAGATTATTGTTTTGCTAATACTAATTTACCCCCCCCCCCCCTCAGTATTATTTCCAACAACGTTTCCTTACACAAAAACTATTATCTATAACTTAGAAAGGAAGGTGAAAACTTTAAGTATAGGAGCACTCTTTTAAGGAATTTTAACTTTATCTACATAAGCAAATAAAGTCTTGCAGCTTCATTACTCTACTTGAAAGAAGAAAATATAAGATGACACATGACAAAGAAGTTACAAAACTATACCCAACAATTCATGGAAACTTCTGATTCTTTCATTAATCAGCAGTTATATCAGGAATACAGTGGCCTAGTCTCCGGGTTCTCCAAAATTCGAACAACAACCTTTTCTTTTGTAGTTTTCATCTTTTTATACATTGTGGAACATTTGTTGATTTCGGAAACTATCAAATTATTTAGCTGCTTCTCTAAGTATCTGAAGTAAAAACTATTACAGAATTTTACAAAGGGTAAAAGACACCTCAAAGAACATGAAATAACAGGAAAATAATTGAATTTAGAAGAGGACGATAACTATTGGCTTGACTTGTTAATCAACTGTCGTGTTCCTCTGTATATGCCTTAATGATGTTTAATTAGTTTTAGCCGTAATGAAATGTGTTTGACTTGTGTAAACCTGGGCTTACATATGTATCAGGCGTTTTGATTGGCCAAAGTACAAAGAAAACATACCCAATTGCCTTTCTCTTTAGATTTGGCTCTAACACTGATTTTCCTCTTTACACATCGAAATCAACGTGAACCTTTGATTAATACGGAACTAAAAAAGAATTAATATTTCTTCATAAATCCATCATATCTTCCCGTTCAGTGCTCTATTGACTTCACATCGCAAATCGCAATCGGCCCTTTCAAATGTTATATCAATACAAAACTTAACAATATGTGATATAATGGACGCGCCGAGAATTTAAAACATAATGCATATATTTTCGGGTTCGGCCATTCTCCACTGTAGATTTCAACCCCAGGATCCAATGGCTGATATCAATTTTGGGTGGGCTACTTGCATGAGAGTTACCCGCTCGAAATGAGTGGTTTTTCTCTCTCCTCTAGTGCTACGTGTCAACCATTGAATGGAATCGGGCACTTTCCTTTAAATAGCGTTTACCACTTTGCATCCACCCGAAATCCTGCTTATAGCTTTAAATCCGCCCTTCGTCTTGGTTAACGCCTAGACTTGTCCACGCCCAATGACTGTAGATCTTCGACCATTGACAGCGACGATGCACCTTCGAATTTATCTTCCACCAGTGCTTCTGGTTAATCTCTGTCATTCATTCCTTGATTCCAATATACATGATTTAATATGGATCATTAATTTCATTCGACCTTATCCGTTGATCTCCAAGATCCAACAGTTCCTACGCGTTCATTCTTCATCTGTCCACTCACTTTAACTTTGCGCCATTCCTTTAGTATTTTGTGGTTTCGGGGTTTTAAAACATAATATATATGTGTTTTAGGTCTGACTAGCACGAATCGAAATCGACCAAAGCTGAGGTGCTATGTTATAAATGCCCACTATGATTTTCGATTGCGATTTAATTGCATCACTAGAATATGTCCACAAAGTAGGATGTGTAGACTGTTGATAAATTCCTCCATGTAATCTGCCACAGGATCTTCAAGAGTATAAGAAAAAATATGGTCCTGATTAGCTCCAAAAAAGAAATTATCTATGTATGAAGGTTTTTTCTCAATTAAACCTTTTGTTGGGGTAATATGTTCAAGAGAAAAATTAGCGACATCTTTAAAAAATGATCTATGTCACTCTTATGTCTCCACTTTTCATCTCTAAGCTTTGATTAAAAATAATTTGTAATTTTAAACTTAGGAAGAAAAATAATTTTTTTCACATCACTATATGACATATGGTCAACTTCAAATAGATTGTTTACCTCTGATCCATGGGCATCATTGTGTTCTTCGATGCAATGATATACAATCTCTTTATCAGCTTTCTTTTTACATAAGATAGCCTCTTTTGCTATGATAAATGGCTCAATATATTTTTGTCCAACATATCCCACTTGCTGGTTTCTTCCTCTATGTTCAACACCCAACCGATGAACTTGAAGAGCTTCATCTTGCTCCCCATTTAAACAATTTTTGTTATAGATAGGAGGACCATCAAATTTAACAAAATAAGATCTCTGGGGATTTATTTGCAACTTAATTATTTCTCCCTCTTGTCGACTGCTGAGCAAAAATTCTTGATGCATGTTTGAACTTTCCTCCATCTAAATACTCCCTTGATTTGCTTGGAACAGAGTCAACCAATTCTCTGCTTGGGAGATTATTGAAGAAAAATGTTTTATAAACTTCTCCGCATCATTTTGAGAAAATGATAGTTCTTTTCTTTCAGAGACTTGCTCATAAATAATCTGACTATAACCTTTCTGAATGCTTGATATATTATCAACAAGATCATTAGTTTCCTCAACAGGATTATCTTGAGCTTTTAAAGTTTCCTTAGAATCATAATATTCACAACAACATTAAAAAAGAAACTTGTGTGCATAATAAGTTCTACAAAAAGAATTGAATACTGAATGGAAATCCTTCAAAGATGAAATGCTTGAATGAGGCAGAGACGTGAACCAAACCCTAGCTTCTTGGTCCAAAGAAAACATAAATAGCTTCATCTTAACATCTTCATGAATGATGCCCTGCTGCTTCATGCATTCATGAAACTCTTGGAGGTGCTGAGTTGGATCTTCATATTCCTTTTTACTGAATTTTGGAAGATACTCATTCCACGCATAAAATGTAGGCATATCATGAGGATAGTCGATGATCCCAGTAAAATCAAATGGATCAAATTTATGGACTAAGAATGTAGGGAGCCATTAAAACCTAGAAAAGAAAATTTCAAAGTGCAGTGGAGTCGCTAATTAATGTTGTAAGTGAAAATCAGAGGTTTGAATGTACAACCAATTGCTGAAACTTGTCACTCTCAAGAATCAACTTCAAAATTAATAAACCTAGGGAAAAGTATTCTCATTCAATTGTTTTGCAGGCTCTGGTTCTTGCTATTATGGAGTTGCCTTTTATTTCTTTTATTCAAAATAGCCAAGTATTTCTTCCTCACTAAACAACTAGAGGAAAATATTGAAAACCCAGGGAAAAGTGTTCTTGTCTTCTCTCCTCGACAGTGGCACCAATCAATGTTGTACCTTAAGAAACCATTTTCCTGGCTGTAGAGAAATTGTGCTTAAGACATTAATAATTATTGTTTGTTGTCACTTATTTGTCACTTATTTTTTGTTGTATTCTCAAATGAAGGACCTGGAAAACTTGGTCTTTAACCCTTAATACATATTTGACCGGAAAATCTTAGAATGCCATTTGTTGTTAGGTATAAATGATGAATGAAGAAAGTTTGAAGGAGAAGTTAAAGATAATACGCTGCTTAACATGGAACCTACTATCCGTCACTTAGAAGAATTATGGAAATGAGAATTGAATCATAGAAAATATGTTGCTTGACATAGAAACTACTATTTGCAACCCTTTGAGAAGTCAAAGATAATACAGTGCCTTACACAGAAACTATTATCTATAACTTAGAAAGGAAGGTGAAAACTTCAAGTATAGGAGCACTCTTTTAAGGAATTTTGACTTTATCTACGTAAGCAAATAAAGACTTGCAGCTTCATTACTATACTTGAAAGAAGAAAACATAAGATGACACATGACAGAGAAGTTACAAAATTATACCCAACAATTCATGGAAACTTCTGATTCTTTCATTAATCAATAGTTATATTAGGAATACAGTGGCCTAGTCTCCGAGTTCTCAAAAATTCGAACAACAACCTTTTCCTTTGTAGTTTTCATCTTTTTATACATTGTGGAACAGTTGTTGATCTTTGAAACTATCAAATTATTTAATTGCTTCTCTGACTATCTAAACTAAAAACTATTACAGAATTTTACAGAGAGTAAAAGACACCTCAAATAACATGAAATAATAGGAAAATAACTGAATTTAGAAGAGGACGATAACTGATGGCTTTCTTTGTTAATCCGTTGCTGAGTTCCTCTGTATATGCCTTAATGATGTTTAATTCATTTTAGCCGTAATGAAATGTGTTTGACTTGTGTAAACCTGGGCTTACATATGTATCAGGGATATTGATTGGCCAAAATACAAAGAAAACATACCCAATTGCCTTCCTCTTCAGATTCAGCTCTAACACTGATTTTCCTCTTTACACAGCGAAATCAACGCGAACCTTTAATTAATACGGAACTCAAAAAAGATTAATCTTGCTTCATAAATCCGTCAGATCCACCCATTTAGCGCTCCATTGACTTCACATTGCAAATCGCAATCGGCCCTTTCAAATGTTATACCAATACAAAACTTAACGATATGCAATATAATGGATGCGCTGAGAATTTAAAACATAATGCATATATTTTCGGGTCCGACCATTCTCCACTGTAGATTCCAACCCCAAGATCTGATGGCTGATATCAATTTCGAGTGGGCTACTTGCACGATAGTTACCCACCCGAAATGAGCAGTTTTTCTCTCTCCTCTAGTGCTACGTGTCAACCATTGAATGGAATCGGGCACTTTCCTCTAAATATCGTTTATCACTTTGCATCCACCTGAAATCCCACTTATAGCTTTAAATCCGCCCTTTGTCTTGGTTGATGCCCGAACTTGTTCATGCCCGATGACCATAGATCTTCGACCATCGACAGCGGCGATGCACCTTCGGATTTCTCTTCCACCAGTGCTTCTGGTTAATCTCTATCATTCATTCCTTGATTCCAATATACATGATTTAATATGGATCATTAATTTCATTCGACCTTATCCGTTGATCTCCAAGATCCAACAGTTCCTACGCGTTCATTCTTCATCTGTCCACTCACTTTAACTTTGTGCCATTCCTTCAGTATTTTGTGGTTTCAGGGTTTTAAAACATAATATATATGTGTTTCAGGTCCGACTATCGTGAATCGCAATCGGCCAAAGCTGAGGTGCTATGTTATAACTGCCCACTGTGATTTGCGATTGCAATTTAATCACATCGCTAAAACACACACACACAACACACACACACACACACACACACACACATATATATATATATAGGTTATGGCTACATATAACCATTTATATTATGATTTGGTTTGATCCTTGGCTATACCGAGACTGATTCTTTTACACTTGTTTCTTTTAGTGATTTCAGTGTGTAATTACCACATTCTCTTTTGAAATATATCAAGTAACCTTGAATGATAATAGATGCTACAACAATGCTCAACAAGGAAATAAAAAGTCAACTCCATCAACAACCAAGGAAAGAAATTCTTCAAAAAAAATCTTTTACTCCTAACTATGGAAGTAATAGTTGGTTATTTCCTTCAATGAATGATGTTGAATGTTTTATATGTCATAATTTTGGACATGTTGCAGCCAGATGTAGAATTAGAATGGTTCAAGACCATCACACAGAAAGATCATCACGTTCCAGGTACTTTAAGGGATATTGTTTTGCTTGCAATATGTTTGGTCACAAAGCTATTGATTGCAATAAAAGGAATATGAAACATGTAAGATGTTATGCGTGTAACAAGTTTGGACATAAATTAAAGGAATGCATGAGAAAATTTCGGACACCAAACCAAAAGGAGCATACATCATCACACTCCAATGTATTGAAGATGACGGAATTATTGTCAGAAAGATGTGTCATAGCTCAATTTGCAGAAATAACAGACCCAGGGGAATCTGAATATGAAAAACATCAGTATTCCAATTTTCATATGTAGCTATTATAAAGATAAGTCGCGTATATACATGAGTTAGAAGCTGAACAGTCACGTATATGGTGTTTTGAGAAAAAAAGCAGCGGGTAGACTCAGGAAAAGGAGTCTGATATGGTTCAGTCACTTATCTGCTCTATTTGATATGGTCGCAATTTGCTGATGATATGTAGAAATGTGTTGATACTCATATGTTTACATAGGTTCAGGGGGAGCATATGCTTCTAATAATGCATTGTTTGCATTATATTAGAAGATCTTGGTACAGATCCACATAGTTGTTTTGATTCATGTGACTCTTTTGATGATAGAAATATATGGGTTGTTGATCCTGATGTTGCTGATGGTGCAAATCATATATGGTGTATGATAGTTGTTGATGACTATCATGGTCTTGTTTATATTGCTGGTCTTTGTTATAAAAGCCATGTATATCATTTGATGTAAAGGTCATGCAAAGACCTAATTTGTAACCCCACTTTACATGGGAAGGATGATGTAAGAATTTATATTTTAGTCATGTATAAACATTTGGTATATCCCCACTTGGTTGGGTGAATGAGTCAAAATTGGTGTATCCCCACTTGGTTGGGAGATTGATGTATGTATGATCCATTAGTGATAGGAAGGTCATACTCACTTAGTTTAGTTGTAGAGTCATGTTATTCTTTTGAAAAATATTTTTGCAGACTTTGCATGTGCTCAGGGGGAGCATGGATGGTTTAGTACATCTTAGCATGTACAAAGGAAGAGCTCAATCAGAGATTTCAGCATGTACTGAGGGGGAGCATGGACATCATAATGTATTTCCAGGGGAGAAAACATCTTGGTCCGCCCTTTGCCCTTAATGTCAAAGGGGGAGAGTGTCTTGGTATGGTTGCCATCAAGTCCAAAGGGGGAGATTGTTGGCATTATGATATAGGTGTTGTCCTTGATGGCAACTCACTCAGATGGAAGATCACAGTACAACAGGTTAACAACAAAGAGTTATAGATCAAACTACAAATAATGAAGAAAGAGAGGTATATGTAGGTTCACCTTGACTAAGTTGTGTATACACAAAAGTTCATTGATCACAAGTAGCATATACGTACACACGCACTTGCACAGAAGGAAAAGCACATATATCTTGGAAAACTAAGTTTTTGGTCTGAGGTATTTGGTTCATGGTATTTTGATCCATGGTATTGGTCCAAGGTATTTGGTCCGAGGTATTGACCCTAGGTATTTGGTCCAAGGTATTGGTCCTAAGTGGTTTTGGTCCATGGTATTGAGAAGGGCCTAAAACTATATAAGGAGGAGAAGATCATTAGGCCAAAGTGGGTAAGTATAGAATATATGATGAAGTGTGAGATCTAGTATACAGTTTATCGGCTTATGGTGCTTTGCTTGATCTGTACTAAGGATGAACCTTAGCGGTTGATGAGGGATAAGATCTAATGATGGATCGAGATCTTAAGGCTTGAAATGTATTATCATTATGTGGTTTTGATCATGTATATTCTAGATCTGAATACTAACACATGTATTATTCTGTAAATGTTATGATCTAGGTATAACTGAAGTCTGGGATAGCTACAAAACTATGAATTAATATTTACAGATGTATACGCTGGTTGGATTTGATAAAAGTGCGTACACACACAAGTTTGACACAAGGAAGTAGCGTATACCTTATGAAGAATGTTTCAGTTGCTTCTGTTTGTTGTTGTAGAGTTTTGGGTTCTGCTTGAGTTCTGATGACTATATTCTGGTGACAGTATTCTGAATGATCAGATTGATTGATTGTGATTTGCTATAGTGATGATGCGTTGTCAAAGTGATTGATTGATTCATTTGTGATGTTTGAGTTTCAGTGATTGGTTGATGAAGATGTATTTGATAGTTGTATTATAGTGGTGATCGATTTTGAGCTTCAATGTTGTTGATGGGTCTAGTATGAAAATTGGATGAAACGTGGCCTTCAGATTGTGGTGTTGTGTTCCAATAGTATCCAATCTTAAAATTTATGAAACGTGGTCCCTAGAGGAAGAGAGAAGGTTGTAGCCTTCTGTAGGTCGACGCCTACGTACTAGTAAACATATCAGCTAGTATAAGAGCTAGGGGGTTGTAGCTCCCTTCCAGTAGAAGTTGGAGAATGAGAGAAGGTTGTGGCCTTCTGCAAGTTGGTGCCTACGTACTGGTATGAGTCTGCACCAGTACAAGATTGTAAATAGGTTTTTCTTATATTAAAAGAAGACAGAAGTAGGTGGTTTTTGTCCTGCATTGGGTTTCCACCTTAAATCTTGGTGTTCATGTGTGTTTCTTATGTGTGATAGTTTGTTCTGAGATCACTGCACATGGCTACTATTTATATGGTTAATGAAGTACTGATGCACTGATTAAAGATCAACATATGATAAATTAACTTAATCATAAGTTTGGTGGATATACGCTGGTTGCCTTAAATACAGTTGCGTGTACACGCGAATTTCCTTCATTGAAGTAGCGTATATAAATTTGAGTATGAAAAGAAAAATATAATTGATTTGAATAATACTGATTCACCCCCCCCCCCCCTCCTCTCAGTATTATTTCCAATGAAAGCGGGGGAACAACTTTGATTTGGTGGGAAAGTAAAAATAAAGCAGATTTGAAGCAAAAGGATAAAATTATCTCTTAATGGTCTAAGTTTCTTAAAGCTCTTAGAAAGAAATTCTATCCTTTAGGATATAAGCAACAGGTTGTAATGGATTGGAATCATTTAAGGTAAGGTAAAGGACTGAGTGTGCAAGAGTTTACATAGGAATTTATGAAAAAGGAATTAGCATTTAATGTTCCATTAGACACACAGGAAACTTTGTTAAAGTATATTAGAAGTTTGCATTCTTACTTGTGACATACTTTGCTTATGTTTAATCCAATTGAATTTGATGAAGTGTGTGTAAAATCCATTCATATTGAATCAGGTAGCAAGCCTTTTCAGTCAAACTTTTCAAAGAAACCATTCACGCATCCAAAGAACAAAGATTCTAAAGAAGGGAAGGGAAAGAATAAGTTGAAAGGGAAGAAATAGGCAATAGCTAAGAAGGAAGGAGAAAGGCTTACTTGTACTCATTTTCAGAGGGTTGGACATGATTATTCCAAGTGTTGGAAGCTTCATCCTGAACTTAAGCCAAAGAAGTTCCTTAAGAAGAAGGGTGAAATGAATTCTAATGTTGCAGTCCAACAATATTTGGAATCTGACTCCGGCGATGAAAAGAAGATTACCACTATGGGTCTGACAGGTAATCCTTCTAAAACTAGCTCTAGTTCTACTTGTTTTACATCTTCTTCAAAATCAAATAGTTTGATTGAAGAAAACAAGAGAGTTGAATTGTTTCACATAAGAATCATATCCAAGCACACTAAGATAAACACATTATTCGATAGTGGATTGCAATAAAATCTAATTTCTGAGAAACTAGTAAGGAAATTGGGATTGGAAACTAAAAATCATCCAAAACCATACCCTTTAGGATGGTTGAAAGAAAATACTCATATGAAATTCACAAAACGGTGCCAATTAAGGTTTGCAATTACAACTAATTTTGTTGATGAAGTTGAGCTAGATGTGATTCCTTTGGATATATGTGGAGTTGTGTTAGGTAGTCCTTATCTTTATGATTGAGATGCCATATTTCATAGAAAGGAGAATAAGTATCATATATTTAAAGATGGAATTGAATATGTTGTCAGGGCACATAGAATTAAGACAAACTTGGATTTAATCAATGTTAGTCAAATGAAAAGGCTAATCAATTCAAGTAAAAGTATATTCTAATGATTATTAAGGAACAACCTAAAGGTAAGTATGATGCTTTTCAAGGGTGTGATTCTCAGTTTAAGGGCAAATTGGTTGAAATAGTATATTCATATAAATAAGTGTTTAGAGAACCAAAAAGTTTACCTCCAAAAGATACAACATGAGATTCAATTACAATATGATGCCCCTCTTTTGAACATTGGGATGTATTGTATGTCGGTCATATAAAATGAACATATTAAGAAACAAATTCAGGAATTGGTTTATGAAGGCTTTATTCGAGCTAGTTCTTCTCCATGTGGATCACCGATCATATTACTCCCAAAGAAAGATGGAACTTGGAGAATGTGTGTTGATTTTAGAACCTTAAATAAAATCACCATTAAGAACAGGTATCCTCTTCCTAGAATCGATGATTTGATTGACCAATTAAATAATGTTCTTTACTTTACAAAATAGGATTTAAGAAGTGGTTACCATCAGATTCGTATTGCAGAGAATGATATATGGAAAACTGCATTTAAGACTAAACATGGGATTTATAAATGGTTGGTCATGCTGTTTGGGTTATGCAGTGCTCCAACAACTTTTATTAGAGTGATGAATGATGTTTTTCGTCCTTTTATTGATAAGTCTTTCATAGTCTATCTGGATGATATTCTTATTTTCAGTTCAAGTTTGTAAGAACACATAAAGCATTTGAAACAAGTTTTTGATGTGTTGCAAAAAGAGAAATTGTATCTCAAACTCTCTAAATGTGAATTTGGAAAAACTTCCTTAGTATATCTTGGTTACATAGTTGGAAGAGGTCAATTAAAAATATATCTAACTAAAATTGATGTAATTATTAAGTGGTCAAGGCCTCAAAATGTGACAGAAGTTAGAAGTTTCTTAGGTGCAGTTCAGTACTAGAGGAAGTTTATTTCTCATTTCTCTTTTATTGCATCACCACTTCATGCTTTGACAAGTTCTAAAGTCTCCTTTCAATGGGGAGAAAAACAACAAAAGGCATTTGATACTTTAAAGCAAAAAATCGTTACAGCTCCAATCTTGGCTTTACCAGACCTTCAATATCCATTTGAAATAGAAATCGATGCTAGTGAGTATGAAATGGGTGCATTATTATTACAAAAAGAAAAGGCTATTTGTTTTAATTCAGAAACATTTTGTAAATCAATTGCTAACTATCCAACTTATGATAAAGAATTGTATGCATTAGTGGAAAGTGATAAAAAATGGAAACATTATTTAATGGGCAAAGAAATAGTGATTCATACAGATCAACATCCACTTTAGTACCTTCAATCTCAAACTAAGTTGCAACAGTCTCGACATTATAGATGGATGGGGTTTTTGTAACAATTTCATTTAGTAATCAAATATAAGAAAGATACCACCAATAAAGTAGTTGATATGTTACCAGGGCCTACTTTGAATTCTTAAGTCATTCTGCAAAACAATTCTTTAGAACATGAAATTTATTGTTATGAAACCAGCTCACAAAAAGATAGAAAAGATAGATCAACGCCTTAGAAATAAGCCTCTTCGAGGGGGAAACCTCCTCCTTTCTATATATAGGAGTCTAAGGGGTCACAATATAACCAAGCCAACCTAACAATAATAATATAAAGGCACAAAAATAATAATAGAGGGATTATATGGGGCACAATAATAACAATATGGGGACAAAAGGGGCACAACAATAACAATAAGGAATACAAGGACAATAGTAATGGGGGAATCACTAGTATTATAGGGACCTAACATGCCCCTCTCCTTCAAAAAAGTGTTGTCCTCAACGCTTGAGTAGTTCTAGATGCTTTTGTATAAAATTCTAATCCTCCCATGTGGAATCTTCAACAGGTAAGTTCTTCCACTTGATGAGATATTATGAAATTGATCAATTTCGTAGCTATCGAGTTCTTGTTTCTTTGACTTCTTCAGGTTCCAATATGATTTTTCCTTCCTCATCAAGTTCTAGAAATATTTTTTGAACTGGAAGCTTGTCACCTATAACCTTCTTTAAGCTTGAAACATGGAAAACTAGGTGCACTCGGGAAGATGCAGGTGTTGGATACCTATACCAATAGGTTTCATATTTCATGATTGGATATCAAAGGTCCAAATATGCTCAGCTTTGACAAATGCAAAGATCTCATATTTCCCTAGGAAGGCAATGTCTGTATCAGTTTTGATAAGAACTCAATTTTTGATGGGTGGTCCAACAGTCTAATCTAGATCATGCCATGTTTTCAATTTCCATGTTGTAGAATAGAGAATGATATCTGTCCAAACTGTTT
>APFE030227601.1:32500-45760 GCA_000404065.3 Pinus taeda
TTATAGGAGGGAATCCCCCTTATTTATTACTCCTCACTTCAAATTCCCCTTCATTCAGTTCGAAGTACAAGCAATCGAATCATGCATTAGAAGGCAACCAAGCAAGTGGAGGATGACTAATAGTTATCCCGAGTTTTGGGAGCCAAGCCTCCCTGATTTTAAGGAAGCTGTTGGTAGATTCGAATGTATAAGTAGAGAGGCCTAGGGCCTCACTAGGGGGATTTTTTCTTATGTAAACTCTGCTCAAATTTCGAGCTTATTTTTGTGACAGTTTCATGTAAACTTGCTATTTTTTTATAATGAAGATTGAATCCTTTTTGAGCTAGCACTGAGTTACCTTAGAGGGCTAAAGCTCTTGGGTTAGGGCCTAATCCAAGTAGCCAAGCTTCTCTTTACTTGTATTTGTATGCTTAATTCAGTTTGTAGATTATTTTTTTGTTAGATGTATTTCTTTCATGGTCAAGAATAGGTTGCTTTTGATGATTTATAGTTTGCTTCCATTTGTGCTTTCTATAGTAGGTTAAGCAGTGATCAGAAAAGGTTCAAAAGGCTAGCAACAGTTCCTTGGCCTCTCTTCCTCCCTCTAGGAAAATGATTTAAGGCAAAGACCCTCTTGCTGCCCCAAAAACACAGATTTTTCTCATTCATAGGACTTCTAGTGTTTGCAGCTTTTCAGTAGGTTAATAGTCTAGTTTTGCTTTGCTATAGATCTTCTTTATCATGTGCACTTCCTAATTTGCAATAGACCTCTTTCATGCTTTCCTTGCTTGCAACATTTCTCAGCATTTCCTTTTATAGATTATAGTTTAGACTATTTCTATGCAAAACTTTGTTTTTCCTAGATGCACTCATTTTATTGTTTGCTTGATCTTCTTGGTTAATGGTCAGTTCCTTTGCAACGAATCTCCTCCAGAAGTAGGCTGACTTATCAGCTATCACCTTTTGTATTTGATCCATGCCCTATTGGTCTCCCGAACCTCACCTCAATTCTACCTTAGTTTCCTTGATTTTTGATAGGACTTCTTCCTCTCTTCTTGAGCAAACCCAATCATATTTCTCTCTCCTGGTGGTTTATGGTAAACCATAGGCACCCTAACACCTCCTTCCAACCTTCATCCACCTTTCCAATCGACTCTCACACCCTCAAAATAGCGAAAAATTGCTCTCGGCCTCCTCCTGTAGGCCTCCTGTAGTTTCCCTGTTTTCCTCTTGTAGCTTCCCTGTGTCCTCCTGTAGTTTTTCTTGTAGGCATTCTTTGGAAGTCTGAGTGTGGGAAAAGCCTCCAGAAGGCCACCTAAGACCTCCTAGGACCCATTCACACCATCTTCCATCTTCCCAAGCTCCAAAGCCACAAACAAGTCACAAACAAGGACAGATCAACAATAGCTTTCCTTAAACAGTTAAAGTTGGAGGCCTACCTCAACCGGTGGTTGATGGAGTTCTATTGCGCTGCTCCAACTTCCACTTCCTTCTTTTCGATGAGTGATCAACCTAAAACAAAGAAAAGTAAATATAACAAAGCACGTAACCAGATACAACAATGAACTATTTACTCACAAAGTCAAGAAGTCATGAGCTATCAAGTACATTACATACAAGACATAGGAAAACATCATTGATTGCATTAATAATGAAATAAGAGTCAACTTACAACCAAATTCTTGACGTCACAAGCCTTCTCAGAAAGAGTCCAGCCAGCATGTTCTTCAAGCATTCACTCTTTGAAGATGGATCTCCCAACATACAAGAGCTCTCTCACTCATAAGTTTTACAAAAGATCAAGGGCACTTCACAACCTTCCACAAGCTATCAACAATCCCACACTTATCACTCTCACAGCAGCTATCTAGCAAACTCACAAACACTAATAGCACTGCTCAACTAGCCAACTATGAGGAACTAGCAATGCATATCAATGGTGGGAGTTTAAATAGGAGAAGGAGTCTCCATGAAAGGTGGAAGAGAGAGCTTATTGTCAAGGAAGGTAACACAATTGATGGAACTGCCACACCAGGGAGGGAAGGGTGACATAAACTAGGCCAACAACCAAGTCTGGAGTCATCTGGAAGGCCGACTGTTGGAACAAATTCACCCAATCTGGATCATCGCGGGCATAGAACTAAGCTTCAGCGCTGACATCCCAAGTGATCAGTGTAGATAGTTAGATCATCACTGAAGAGACCACGTAGCCCCGTGCTAGTGCATAAAATCAGGCCATCATGGGAATCAGGTGTACTTCCACGCTGGCAGCATGGTGGGTTTGTTCATGCATGCCTTTCAGTGCGTTTATTATACAAATAGTCATGATGAGGTAGACAACTTTAGGAAAAGTGGGTCAATTGGCAGCATAGGAGAGCATTTGTTTGTCATAAGCATGTTTGTCTTGGACACATGACACAGTGAGAAGATCGGGAGTAAAAACAGTGATAAATTACTGTGTAACAGATGCCCCCTAAAGTATGAAGCCCGAGAGAGTGGGAGGGGTGAAATGCTTTACAAAACAACTGAGCTGGAACATCATCTGGAAGAACCTATACGCAAGTCGAACTGATATCTCTGAAGTACATGTAGTCTAGGCATGGGCACAACCATCCATAAGACATACAAAGTAGGTCTGTGGTATGGATGCAACCATCCAGCTAATGAGACCACGATAATGATAAAGGTATGGTCGCAACCATCCATGAAGACTCAGGTATGGTCGCAGCCATCCATTAACGAGTCATGTAACCAAAAACTAATCCACGCAACCCGAACATATGACATCTGAGTTCAGGGTCTTGAACCCAACCAACCATACTACACATTCTAACATGCGAATAGAGGTGCTGAAGTCGAGCATGATATAAAGTCGCTTGATTACCGGTCGATGATGTAAACCGTTAACAAGTGCGAGAGAAACCACCAATAATGCCAATGGTTCTCAAGGTACTATCCAGTACAATCCACGGAGTGTGAAAAAGGAGCTGAAGTCGAACACTCGTGGAATCACCCAATCGACAACCAATTATGCAAATCGACTGTCAGGTGCGAAGAACTTGCCATTGAGGCATGCAAGCTCTAAGTTGCCAAAAGGGGATCTCTAGATCAATCTCCTGGATATTGAGCTGATGTCGACAGGAGATGACCCATTGTAGGAGGGCCATAATGTTTCCCTCATCAACGACATGAGATAAGGAACAAGTGGTAGATGGTGAAATAGAGTATCAGAGAAGGAGACAGAGGTGTAAACTGCAGAAGGATTATATTCTTGATCATGTCAGCGACACGACTTCGGAGGGTGGCAGCATTCAGGTACCAAAGGATCAGAGGCTTGATGAAAACAACATGAATTAGATGGAATGAAGCTAAATGACAACCCAAACCCAGCGAAGGCCAAATGACGATGTATGGATGTCCCAACCCAACAAGAAGCAGAAGTGTCGATGTTCAAGAGTGACTCGCTGCCATAAACAATCGAGATAAACCTGTTATTGAATCCAACCTAGTGATAGTTTAATGAGCCTTAGGGAGGAGAAGTTCGGGTCTCGTCATGGTGATGAGTCCAATGTCACCAGGGTTTAACGAGTCCGACATAGGAAAAACTTGGAGTCTTTTTCATGTTTAGGGAGTTTGAAAAAGACACGGAAAATAAAACTCCAGGGGGGTCCCTTTTCGTGGATTTGTGTCTCTCAAGCCCAAAAAAGTATAAAACAAAACTCTAAAGAACCACCCGACCATTGCGATCAAGGAGTAATTTTCATGATTAGTGGTATCGACCCGAAAAAGTAAAAAAGTGATCAAGACCACGTTGTTTCGTTTCCAATAACGTGCCTGAAACGACAAAAGCCTGACAATCTTTTCCCATTTGCACGGTCAAAAATGAGCTTAAAGTAGATCGCCTTTCATTTCATTTAACGAGTCAAAAAGGAAAACTCGACAATCTTTTCGTCTTTAAACAGTCGGAAAAGATCTGAAAGCAGACCTCCATTTTTATTCTCTTTAACGAGTCAAAAGGGAAAAATACTCGGCAATATTTTCATATTTTACGAGTCAGAAAAGAGCTTAAAGGAGACTCGTCCTGGAGGAACGAGTGGTATAAAGGGTAGCAACTGGGTCTGGCAATGGTGGAACTTCTCAAAACACGTAATGGTCAAGATGCTGGCTAATAAAACCACTCATCGCTGCGGTTCCTCAGGAAAGGAAAAAACAACCAAGTGAAAGCATACGATCGACCAAAGAGATGGTGGAAATGGAATGAAACAACCAAGGCTCATCTAACAGAATTTAGCAGATAAATGAAAATCATGAGATTTAAATTAGGTATGGGTTCATTTTTACACAAGCTTGAACAATGGAGAACTCTGCTTGGATTCGGTTTCATGTTTACGCAAGCTTGAAACGAAAAACTATGCTTGTTATGAGTTCGCATGCCCTCGGGCATAATGACACAAATCGAGGTGCATGCCTCCCAAGCTTCATTGCATTCAACGAGGTGGATGGAATGAAGGTTCACTTTCGAGATCTTGGAAAGACTCGACTTGGATTTTACGAGATCCTAAGAGTCTTTAGAAAGGGAGTTGTTTCATTTTTTAATGAGGTTGACACAGTAAAAGAACTATCCTCATAACCCTTGTTTCATTTTTTAACGAGGTTGACACAAGATCAAGAACTTTCCTCAAAACTCCTCGATTCATTTTTTAACGAGGTTGAAACAGGAACAAACTATCCTCGGGACCCCTATTTTCATTTTTTTAACGAGGTCGACACAGGAAATGAACCATCCTCGAGATACCCAGTTTCAAAAACGAAACAAGGTGATGAGGATAGTTTGATCCTATCTCAACCTCGTTAAAAAATGAAACTGGGTATCCCGAGGATGGTTCATTTCCTGTGTCAACCTCGTTAAAAAAATGAAAACAGGGGTCCCGAAGATAGTTTGTTCCTGTTTCAACCTCATTAAAAAATGAATCAAGGATTTTTGAGGAAAGTTCTTGATCTTGCGTCAACCTCGTTAAAAAATGAAACAAGGGTTATGAGGATAGTTCTTTTACTATGTGAACCTCATTAAAAAATGAAACAACTCCCTTTCCAAATCGAGTCTTTGCTTAAGATCTCGTAAAATCCAAGTTGAGTCTTTCCAAGATCTCGAAAGTGAACCTTCATTCCATCCACCTCGTTGAATGCAATGAAGCTTGGGGGGCATGCACCTCGATTTGCATCATTATGCTCGAGGGCATGCGAACTCATAACAAGCATAGTTTTTCATTTCAAGCTTGTGTAAACATGAAACCTAATCCAAGCAGAGTTCTCCATGGTTCAAGCTTGTGCAAAAATGAACCCATACCTGATTTACATCTCATAATTGTCATTTATCTGCTAAATTCTGTTAGATGAGCCTTGGTTGTTTCATTCCATTTCCACCATCTCTTTGGCCGATCGTATGCTTTCACTTGGTTGTTTTTTCCTTTCCTGAGGAACCACAGTGATGAGCGGTTTTATTAGCTAGCCTCTTGGCCATTATGTGTTTTGAGAAGTTCCACCATTGTCGGAACCAGTTGCTACCCTTTATACCACTCGTTCCCCCAAGACGAGTCTCCTTTAAGCTCTTTTTTGACTCGTAAATTATGAAAAGGTTGCCGAGTATTTTTCCCTTTTGACTCATTAAAGAGAATATAAATGGAGGTCTGCTTTTAGCTCTTTTCCGACCATTTAAAGACGAAAAGATTGCTGAGTTTTCCTTTTTGACTCGTAAACGAAATGAAAGGCGGTCTACTTTAAGCTCTTTTTTGACCATGTAAATAAGAAAATATTGTCGGGCTTTTGTCGTTTCAGGCACGTTATTGGAAACGAAACGACGTGGTCTCGATCTCTTTTTTTACTTTTTCTAGTCAACACCACTAATCATGAAAAGTACTCCTCGATTGCAATGGTCAAGCGGTTCTTTCGATTATCGATTTATACTTTTTCGAGCTCGAGAGACACAAATCTACAAAAAACGACCCCCCTAGAGTTTTCTTTTCCGTGTCTTTTTCAAACTCCCTAAACATGAAAAAGACTCCGAGTTTTGCTTATGTCGAACTCTTTAAACCCTGACGACATTGGACTCGTCACCATGACGAGACCCGAGCTTCTCCTCCCTACGGCTCGTTAAATTATCACTAGGTTGGATTCAATAACAAGTTTATCATCGATTGTTTATGGTAGCGAGTCACTCTTGAACATCGACACTTCTGCTTCTTGTTGGGTTGGGACATCCATACATCATCATTTGGCCTTCTGCGGGTTTGGGTTGTCATTTAGCCTCATTCCATCTGATTCATGCTATTTTCATGAAGCCTCTGATCCTTTGGTACCTGAATGCTGCCACCCTCTAAAGTCGTGTCGCCGACATGATCAAGAGTATAATCCTTCTGCAGTTTACACCTCTGTCTCCTTCTCTGATACTCTGTTTCACCATCTACCACTTGTTCCTTATCTCGTGTCATTGATGAGGGAAACATTATGGCCCTCCTGCGATGGGTCGGCTCCTATCGACATCAGCTCATTATCCAGGAGATTGATCTAGAGATCCCCTTTTCGCACTTTAGAGCTTGCATGCCTCAATGGAAAGTTCTTCGCACCTGACGGTCGATTTGCATCATTGGTCATTGATTGGGTGATTCCACAAGTGTTGACTTCAACTCCTTTTTCACACTCCGTGGATTGTACTGGACAGTACCTTGAGAACCATTGGCATTATTGGTGGTTTCTCTCGTGCTTGTTAACGGTTTACATCATTGACCGGTAATCAAGCGACTTTCTATCATGCTCGACTTCAGCACCTCTATTCACATGTTAGAATTTGTACTATGGTTGGTTGGGTTCAAGACCCCAAACTCAAATGTCATATGTTCGAGCTGCATGGATTGGTTTCTGGTTACATGACTCATTGATGGATGATTGCGACCATACCTGTGTCTTCATGGATGGCTGCGACCATACCTTTATCATTATCGTGGTCTCATTAGCTGGATGGCTACGTCCATACTACAGACCTATTTCGTATGTCTTTTGGATGGCTGCACCCATGTCTAGACTACATGTACTTCAAAGATAATAGTTCGACTTGCGTATAGGTTCTTCCAAATGATGTTCCAGCTTATTTGTTGTGTAAAGCATTTCACCCCTCCCACTCTCTCGGGCTTCATACTTTAGGGGCATCTATTACACAACAATTTATCACCACTTTTACTCCCGGTCTTCTCACTATGTCATGTGTCCAAGACAAACATGCTTATGACAAACAAATGCTCTCCTATGCTACCAATTGACCCACTTTTCCTAAAGTTGTCTACCTCATCACGGCTATTGGTATAATAAACACGCTGAAAGGCGTGCATGAACAAACTGACCGCGCTGCTAGCATAGAAGTACACCTGATTCCCACGATGGCCCAATTTTATGCACCAGCACGGGGCTATGTGGTCTCTTCAATGATGATCTGACTATATGCACTGATCACTTGCAATGTTAGCGCTGAAGATCACTTATGTGCTCGCGATGATCCAGATTAGGCAAATTTGTTCCAACAGTCGGCCTTCCAGATGACTCCTGACCTGGTTGTTGGCCTAGTTTATGTCACCCTTCCCTCCCTCGTGTGGTAGTTCTGTCAATTGTGCTACCTTCCTTGACGATAAGCTCTCTCTTCCACCTTTCATGGAGACTCCTTCTCCTATTTAAACTCCCACCATTGATATGCATTACTAGTTCTTGATAGTTGGCTAGTTGAGCAGTGTTGTTAGTGTTTGTGAGTCTGCTAGATAGCTGGTGTGAGAGTGATAAGTGTGGGATTGTTGATAGCTTGTGGAAGGTTGTGAAGTGCCCTTGATCTTGTGCAAAACGTATGAGTGAGAGAGCTCTTGTATGTTGGGAGATCCATCTTCAAAGAGTGAATGCTTGAAGAACATGCTGGCTAGACTCTTTCTGAGAAGGCTTGTGACGTCAAGACTTTGGTTGTAAGTTGACTCTTATTTCATTATTAATGCAATCAATGATGTTTTCCTATGTCTTGTATGTAATGTACTTGATAGCTCATGACTTCTTGACTTTGTGAGTAAATATTTCATTGTTGTATCCGATTACGTGCTTTGTTGTATTTCCTTTGCTTTGTTTCAGGTTGATCACTTGTCGAGAAGAAGGAAGTGGAAGTTGGAGCGGCGCAACAGAACTCCATCGACCACCGGTTGAGGTAGGCCTTCGACTTTAACTGTTTAAGGAAAGCTATTGTTGATCTGTCCTTGTTTGTGACTAGACCCACTCTAGGGCTAGAGGGGTTGCCTCTGTCCGCAGAGGGAACACTTTCCTGCATCATAGGGTGTGTGATTGTAGTGCAACACTCATAGCGGGTTGAGAAAACCTACCTTGTCTACACCCTTGAGCCACTTCCACAGTTCCAATGCATTCATCCCAGTGGTTGTGTGAACAACACGATGCATTAGTTGTTCTGTCACCAAGTGTGGGAACTTATCAGTGTCAGCTAAGTCTCAATCTTCTAGTTTCAACAAAGGAACCTACCCCAAATGCGATCCTTCAAATACAATCTCGTCCAGCAGCAGAGGTATGTGCAGGGCGACCTTGCTTTCGTCGATGTCCTTCAGCACCTTGGTCTTTCCTTTGCGCAAAGGGATGTATTCGGGTAGCTTAGTGATAATATTAGAACCGTCGACTTCAACATCCTCCACTTTCACCCCCATATCCTCATCATCCATTGGGATGTCCTCAATTTCTTCCTCCTTTAGCTCCAAGTTAATGGTTTCCCCCTTTTCCTATGTGGTGGGATTGTCCTTCTGTGGGTTTCTTCTAGGCGACGTGCACACTGCTATCATAACCTACTTTCCCTTCTTATCCTTCACACTCTCTTTGGTTGGGGTAGGCTTTGGTCTAGGCATCTGTGGTGACTTGGGGACTTCAACTAGTACCTCTCCAACCTCTAGAGTAGCTCCTTTTACCTCCATAACAACCTCTAGCACAACCCCCTTGGCTATCACTACTTCAGCATCCATAGCTTCGGATCCTAGGATAAAATAATGGATGAAATTGCGGTTGAACTCTGGAAATTGATCAAACGCTAGGTATTCAAGCAATTCTTCAAAGAATGCATGGATCATGCACATCTGAGAGCTTACAAAATTAATGTTCAAAATGCCAAGTGTTCTTCGTTGGGCCTCCACCTGCAATTTATAGGCCATTTTGAATTCAAATCTGACCGTTCCCCCCAAATTCGGTTCGTTAATGCCAGATTGGAGTCAAGTTTCCAAGGATCTTACCCATAAATTTTATCTTAAATGATGGTCACCCACTCCATTTGGCCACATTCTCATATTCAAATTATGAAGAGTGACTTTAATGGTAACTTTCCGGCTGACCTGCATGGCTTTTCCCTGGGTAGTGCAGCTCTCTTCGTGTTGTTGTGAACCCTGTGACATCACCTCGTTCTGCTTAATCCTCCAATCGTGCAGTTCCCCAACACAAGTAGTGTAGTTTTTAGTCCTGCACCTCCTTTCAACTGCCTAGAGCGCTAAGACTATGCTACCTTCATATAGTCACCTGGTCGGATCACCAGTGTATGGATTCAATCGGCTGCCATTCACCTTTCTTGGGAAGGGATATCCATTCAATTTAGCCAACTGAACTGCTCCACCATCGGTAATCTCCTTAATGACATAGGGCCCTAGCTAGTGCATTTAGAATTTTCCTAGAAATCTATCAAATTTGTTGTCATATAAAAAAACCAGATAATTTACCTTAAAGGTGCGCAGTTTAATGTGTCGATCATGCCATGCTTTTTCCAGCTGCTTTTGGACCTGTTGGTGAAATCTAGCGAGAAATCTTTCTTCCTCAAGTACATCAAGTTGCGCAAGCCTCTCTTCCAGGGCTTTGTGATCTGTCATACCCGTCAGTGCCGCTATGCGTGGACTAGGAACATTGTATTCCATGGGCATCAATGCTTCAACAACATATACAAGCCTAACGAGTGTCTTCCCAGTCAACTTTTTACATGTCGTTCGATAGGCCCATACTACTACGGGTATCCGTAGGTCCCAATCACTTCGCTAATCATTGTATACCTTGGTTAGCACATTCTCTAGTACCTTATTGAATGCTTCCACTGTCCCATTAGCCAGTGGGTGATCAGGCATGTTTTTTTGGTGATACACCTAAAATTCCTCCATCAGCGCATTGATCGTTTCATTTAGAAAGTGCATACCGCGATCACTCATCAAAACCTTTGGACACCCAAATTGTGTCAATACACACTCAAAGAGAAACTTCACAGTAGTCACACCTGTGCAGTCCTTCATAGCCTGTGCCTCTACCCATCGAGTCAAATACTCAGTCGTGGTGATAATGTACTGCACTCATGTCTTCTTTACTTAGGGCTGAATGGGTCCCATAAAATCTATTGCCCATTTCTCGAAAGGTTTTAATGTCATTTGTGGGTTCAAGGGCATCCCATCTCTCCGCAATGGCCTACTTTTCCTTTAACACATGTTGCATGCCCTACAGTAGGCTTTGGAATCCCGATGGAGGGTTGGCCACCACAACCATGTGCGTAGAATCTTCTGTGTGGTCGCTCTTCTTGCATAGTGGCCCCACATCCACCCCCATGAGAATATGCTACGATACTACTCCTTTCAAACTCAGGTACATATCATTGTAATACTTCATCAAACCCCATTTTGTATAGATGTCTAGCAATCACAGAAAAGTCTACCATGCGCACCACTAACTCCTTTTTCTGGTAGATGGTGTAGCCTTCTGAGGCAGTTCCTGTCGTTAGGAAGTGTATGATGTCTTCTAAGTGACCATCGGCGACATGCACTACAAAGAGTTACACGTCAAGAAATCCCTCCTCCAAATTATTGGGCTCTTCCCCTATTCCGATGTGTGACAGATGGTCTGGTCCCATGTTCAGTCATCAAAGCTTCACAATAACCTCAAAATCATACTCTTGGAACAAAAATAACCACCTACAAATTCTCCCCCCCAACACAGGCTTATTGACCAGGTACTTCAATGCATAGTGATCCGTATACATCTTAAAATGTCCACCCAGCAAGTAGTGTCTAAACTTCTAGAGCACGTATACCATGGCTAGTCCTTCGCGCTCGGTGGTGGAATAGTTCTTCTCAGCCTTGGATGACCTCCTGCATGCAAACGCTATAGGATGGTCCAAGTCTCCTTCGTCGGCCTATGTCAGTACTGCTCCTAGTTCTATACATGACATGTTTACATGTACATGAAACTTCTTCTTCCAATCCGAGAAGACTAAAATCAGTGCGGTGACCATTTTTCCGTTCAACACATCCAAGCTTTTCTGACAGTCCTCGTTCCAACAGAACGTGACATCCTTTTTCAATAGTTTCTCCATAGGCACAACCCTTGATAAACTTCCTGTAGTACCTAGTATGTCCCAAGGTTGCGCGAAGCTGTTTCACACTCCTCGATGCCTCCAAGTTAAGTTTCACTACGATCTTCATGGAATCTACCATCAATCCCTATCTACAAACCAAATGACCTAGCAAAGTCCCAAAAGGAACACAAAACAAACATTTCTTCAGATTGAGCATAATCTGGGACTTTTGACAAGTATCTAGCATTAAATGAAAACTGGCCACATGGTGTTTTACCAACCCAAATAGAGTCCAGTCATCAAATTACACCTCCAAAAACTTATGAATGAAATCTTTAAATGTAGCAATGACTACGAGCGAAAAAATCGCAAGCGCATTCTTTAATCCGAAAGGCATTACAGTGTACTGAAAACATCCCCATTTAGTCGTGAAGGTCGTCTTACTTCTATCTTCATGTGTGATTTTGATTTGATGGTACCTAGAAGACCCATCAGTGAAGGAGTACACTTCCTAGCCACCTACATTATCCAATACCTCATTAGTGAACAAAGTCAGGAAACGATCATGCACACAAGCATCATTCAACTTCCTAAGATCCATGCATATCCTTATTTCATCCTTCTTCTTCTTTTCCTGTACCACCATTGGGCTCACCCAATCAAATTCTTCTATGAGCTCAATGATGCTTGCCGTGAGCATCTTATCTAACTCTAAGCAGACCTTCTCCTTATACTTTGGTTTGAGACAGTAAGGTCTTTTCTTAACCAGCTTCTTATCGGATTTTAATGTGATCTTCATAACACCCAGGTCCCCTATTATCTCCTTTCACTCTGTAAACATGGTAGGGAACAAATCCCGGTATTCGCAGAGCAATTCGGTGACCTTATCTATCATCGCATCATCCAAGTAATCTCCAATATTCGTGAATTTGGGCTCCGCTTCCTTGCCAATATTTACCTGTTTAATTTTCAACGACGCTATTATATCAGGAATCTTGATCTGTGGTCACTTGACCTCACAGTGACCCTCAGTTTCAGGGATGTTAGTATTTCAGGGGTCCTCATATTCTTCTTCAACAGTCACTTTATAGCATTCTGTCGCGTGGCTCAACTAAGTAGTCCAATCGGGTTGAATCAGATCCAAAGGATCCTACGGTATCCTAAAGAGCGTTGCTTTAAATTCTTGTAGCACTTTGTCAATACAGTCAAACCTATCTTTGAAGATGAATGTCATTATAAATCCTTCACGCAAAATATCCCTTTCTCCTATGCCATGGAGGAGCTCTGTCTTCAAGTACGAGTTCATCGGGATGACATCCAAGGTGTGAAAAAACAAGTGCACCCATTCAGGTTGGGTCTTCGCTCTATATGCCTTAGCCCATTTGGCCAAGTTTGCACGTGGATCATCATTCCCATCATACTTGTTTGTCACTCGCACCTTCAGCTTCCTAAAGTGTGTTGTCATCCTCCTCCTCATCAAAACTACCTTTATGCGTGCCCCACCATCTTGCAGGCATAGTGTGCAATGCCTAGTCCAAAGCCTGGAAGCGTTGCTTCTCTGGTACTTCCCTCTCAAATGATTCCAAAAACACATCCACATCGTTCAAGCCATCATAAGTGGGCAGGTTTCTTACCTCTATTGACACATAGCATAGCAACCGGGTTATCATGTTATAACTCAGCGTAGTTACTTCATGTAGCTGATTTTTCCAATGTTGTATTTATTCATCTGATTCTAAGGTGCAGGAACTCTCACGATCCCATGTAATTCATCCATCCGCTGTCAGACAACCCAATCTTGGTGTCACACTATTATCCTATATATGCAGTCCAAATTGTCATCGCTTTCATAATCGCGGACGGGTTTAGTATAGCGTGATCCTTCT
>APFE030227601.1:57869-69369 GCA_000404065.3 Pinus taeda
TCCGCCCCCCCTCTAACCCCCTAGTACACTACGTAGGTTAGTTGTGGAAAGAATATAACACAACCCAACATTCCGGTCTCTGTACTAACTCCGAGGTCCAGACAAAAAGACCGTCAAGCCTCCACCTTCCTTGGTTATTCGCTAGCTTCATGATCCACTCGTATAACTCAACTAGAAAGGAACAGAAAAATATCTCATTGATTTCTCTATACATGTATCTATCTAGCCATTGTTCCTTTATCAGTTGCAGATTTATGTTCTCATATGCCGCGCATTCATGGATATTTTTATCCAACCAGTCTTCAATCTCTTTCTTAGTCAGATTCCAGTAATACAACATCACACATCTCTCATGTAGACTCTGGTCCTGACAACGGAACCATTTTTTGGCCATGTGGGCCCTGACCCAGGTTCAGCATTAGTCACCCAAACAAATACCTACATTACTGGCCCTTTCGGCATCAGCCCATGTAGCGTAGACCAAAGTCTCACTCGAAGCAGTATGGGGGGATGTTGGAGCCAAGTTTCCGCTCCCTAAGATGGTCGTTATGTCGCTTTATACCCTCTACCCTTAGTTTCACGTAGGTCACTAAGCATTAGGGCTCTGTCAGGATACCCTTTATTTCACCCTTCAATACCTCCACGAAAGTGTACAATTGACTTTTGTGCATCCCTAACCTGTGGTCCATGTACTTTCATGCAACTAAGACAATGTATTGTATAGGTTCCCAAGTTATCTCAAGTGTTTTACTTATCTTAATAATCAATCACAGTTAGCATCACGCAAACTTATATCCTTACTTGCATTTAATTAATTGATACAATCACATACATTCGCGCATCAAATAAACATTGTAAATTAAACCCAAAACGCAATATAATCATATGCATTAATAGGGACTAAATACATAGTAATTGTAGAATACTTCTCTTTATTGATATCTTCCAGTTTAATACAAACTTTATCCACTCTATGCACATAGTTGCAGGGATCCGCGCACTCAGCTATGGACTTCCACCCTAGGCCTCTACACACTCAGTTGTAGAGCCTCTACCTATGCTAAGACCTTAAACTCTTAGACCTCTCTACTAAAACTCCAATGCTTCTATCTTCTCCTTGACTTATTCTCCCTTAGAACTTACTAACTTAACTCTTTTTTATACAATCCCATCGTCCATGGACCATGGATAGATCTTTATAGTTGACTTGACCCTTTACAAAATAAGGGCGGACAACCCTTTATGACTCTTGACACCTTCGCGCTTTGCAACCACAAAATGCAGAGACTTTAAAATTTTATTACAAAATTGTCCCAAAATATGGCTTTTAGCCCCAAAACGGCTCTTGGGGGAACCCATTCCCAACACTGACCTATGTCTATGCCCATGATAACCAACTGTAAGAAGATAGATGCATCAGATGAAAAGGATGTTGACCCCACCTTGTATAAACAACTTATTGGGTCTCTCATGTATTTGGTCAACACTAGGCTAGATATCTACTTCATGGTTAATACCCTTAGTCAGTTCATGGTAGAGCCGAAGAGGGTACATTGGGCAGTAGTGAGGCATATTTTGAGGTACATTCATGGCACATTTGAGTGTGGGTTGAAATATACTCAAGGGGATGACGTCAAAATTTGTGTGTACACAGATGCAGATTGGGCAAGCAGTTTAGTGGACAGGAAAAGTACCTCTGGATGCTTCTTCAGTGTCGGATCAGAGATGGTTTCTTGGCATAGACAGAAGTAGAAATCAGTAGCACTGAGATCTATAGAAGCAGAGTATATGGTAGCCACCATAGCTACGTGTGAAGCTATATGGCTTCGGAAGTTGCTAGTAAGCTTGTTCAGGCAGAGGATGGAGAAAACTAGTGTTGATTGTGATAATCAGAGTTGCATTAAGCTCTTTGAAAATCCAATGTTTCATGACAAGTTGAAACACATCAATATTCAGTGTCACTTCATCATAGATTATGTACAACATGGGGCAGTTCAGTTATAATATGTTCCCATAGAAGAGCAGGTTCCATATATTCTCATGAAAGCTCTAGGAGAGATAATTTAATCTATACTTTTAGAGAACATATGGGTATGGTGGGGAACCCATTTCAATAGCAGGGATAGGCTATTTTGGTTTCTTTTCAGTTGTAGATGTTTTAGTTGCAGCAACAACAAATGAGATGGAGTTGCAATGCAGATGCAGTGTTGGAAGCAGTATGGCAGTGTCAACAGCAACATAAATGCAGTGTATATCAGAGTTTCGTAGTGGTTGGTGGGAAGTATGGCCAAAAAACAGTAGCGTGATAGGAGATGATGCAGAGACAGGGTGTGTAGTAGCACTAAAACACATTCCTCGCTAAGAAGGAGTGTTAGTTTTTCTAGCATCAAATTTGTTCTAGCCACGAAATTTGGTGGAGAGACTAGAAGGCATGAGATCTCCAAAACCCAGAAATCGTTTGTGGAAATTCTACCTAGAAGTGTCTCAATTAGATTATTAATAGATTTTTAGATATTTCCTAAGTCTAAACTTAGGGAATATGGTTAATTAATCAGTATTAATTGTAAAAAGGTGAGAAGCATCTAGAAATTCACACGGATTGTTCCGGAGATGATCCTAACCATTGGTTAAATTTTAATCTTGGTCGTTGGTGCTCCAATAGTGGATTATAAGAGGAATTCTATGTGGTGATGGAGAACACACCAAAGCAGTCACTTAGTTGCCTAGACAATTCAATTGTCTCAGTAGTAGCAGCTCAGCAAAGACGATAGAGCCAGAGGGTGAATATCAGGTGGAAGAGGAGGGTAACAACATTTCTGGAGGAATATTTCTAATCCGTAGAAGAGGCAAAGGAAGGACGACCGAAATTTGCAAAGGGCCAATGTAAGCTTTGCATAGAGGGTGACATAGGGAGCTCGACACAGAGGTTACAAAGGCAATTTAAAAGGTAGAAAATAGTTGTGGGGTGAGAGAAAATTATTTTTGCCAATATTTTCCTCAGATTAGATTCCCAGTTAGGCATCTAAATTATTTTACTCATAATTTCTGCTAAAGATTAATAATTTATTATTTTCCACAATATTTTTATGGTGGAAAATGTAGTTGTGATTTTATTCATATTTTTCAGTAGAAAATAAACTACATAACTAAATTTCCAGTTAGAATAATAATTTCCAGTAGCTACAATAGATAAAATTTCACACTTGGGCTTTCAAATCATGTAAAAATAAATAATATTGAGTCAAATATGTTATTTGTCCCCTCCACACCAAGCCAGCTTCAATGAGATCAAGTCAGCTTCAAGAAGGGTAATTCAACCTCACTAGAAGGCTATATATAAAGTGCATTGCAAGACATTGAGACACACAAGTTTGATTTACAAGCCAAGGCAACTAAAAAGTGCGAAGTTGGAAGCTAGACGGAAAAAGGGTACGAAATTTGAAAGGAAGGAAGAAGACATCAAAAACAAAGTTTTGGGCCATTTATCTCTCACCTTAGTGAAGTATCTAAGAAGATCAGGGTCTTTATTTCCAAGTCTAAGTTGTTGTTGCTACTAGTTGCTGACAGGTTGAAGTTGTTGTTGGAGGGTTATCATCTACAAAAGGAAGAAAGGGTTGACTTGGTGTGGAGGAAGTCTTTGTCTAGGTCAAGAGTCTTGGATTATCTCGTGAAACTATTGAAGGAAGAATTGTTAACTAGCTTTTCCCCTAGATAGGGATTTTTCCCTGGCAGAGTGCTTACATATTGTGTCTTGTGTTTTTGTGATATTTATACATACATAATTTGGTAATTACTTGATGAAAGATAATATAACAAAGAAGTAAAAGAATCCAACATAATTCACAAGTAATTATCAAGAAAGAGAAATCTAACCACAACTCTACTAGCATGGATTTCTCAACATGGTATCAAAGCTAAGGTAAAGGAATATTGAAGATCACTATGTTGGCTTGAAGGAAATGGGTACTTGTTACACAACATTTTGTCACTATCTCTGTACTCCCCGTTCCTCGAACCTAGAGGACCTCCACAATGACCCTCATATGTTTCCCTACCATCAAGAACATGTCCCTACATCCCTCTACATCTCCACTATATTTCCCTCTTACTTCATTTCCCCAAAATCTTCCTTCAAACCCAGTTTTCAAGACTGACGCTAATGCTCAGTTCTTCCCCTACGCTGATTTGCAGATTCTAAAACCAGGACTAGCACTGAATGGCACAAGTGATTCTTGTATCACCCATGTCAACCTTGTTTTGGCAAGTTTTTAAAAATTGAGTCGAAGCTTCCAAGCCTTCAAGCTTCATGATTGGAAGTCTGGTAAATGGTTAAGCAAGATAGAGATGAGAGAAACTGTTTGGGCTAATTTCCCCTATTAAGATGGAACAAATAAAAAGGGATAAGTTCTCTCCCACTTTAAGAGGATCCATTTCCCCTCCATCAAAGCTATATAAACTCCCCATTTCACACCCTCAGCTAGCTAATGAAAGGGCTAAAATAATCTGCAAATCTTGAGAGTTGTATTGAGAACCTTAACCTTCTAGTTTGTGTGTGAAGGGGGAATAAGCTTGTTGTCTTTGGTTTGGAGCATAAGGAAAGAGGCCTTGAACTTCCATTGTGTTGAGGGTGAATCATGAGATGCTTCTAGTGGTTCTAGAACCCGGGCATGCCAAAGGGAACCTGCAACATCAAGGCTCTGGTTGTATTTCTCTTTGAAGTTTTATTAATACAACTAATGGTTTATTTCCTATATCGTGTGTAATGTTACATGTGATATCTTAAGACTCCTTGACATTTTAAGTAGATTAAATTCGGTTTTATGCTATCATGTTTTTGTTGTATCTTGCATGCTTGTTTTAGGTATTTGAGTGAAAGGAGCAAAAGGAATCTAGAGCAAGGAGGCAAGATCAACGTCAAGTGGATTAGCGCTATAAGAGGTAGTGTTTTGGGGAGTTTTAGTGTCTACGGATAAACTCTTAAACCCCTAGACTAGTAGCTAAGTCTAGAACAACAGTGCAAAGAATTCCCTACATTTTCTATAACCAATAGATTAAATGAGACGGTAAAGAAGCCTACCTGACGCTTTCGCTTACTCCTTATCTCCCTTTACCAATTTTGTCACTCCTTTTCGTACTTAATCCGCTTGAAAATTACCTGCACACAGAAAGAAGACAAAAACCGATCAAAGCATATGATAATTATCTATTGATTAAACATAAGATGTAATCAAGTGCGTAATAGACATATGAAAGCATCAATGAACAGTACAAACATATGGAAAAATCTTTGAACACTTTATTAGTAAAAGGAAGAGTTACAACCCAATTTGCTTGATTCAGTGTCACTCCTCCAGTTGAATCCCATCCTCACCTCATAACAAGCAAGACATTTTGACATCACTACAATACTTGAAACCAACTCAAGTCTCATACTAACAACATCTCCCTATAATTCAATGATTTCCAGCCCCTGATCATTTAGGTGAGTGGTCTTTTTATAGGCGAATGAAGGAATTTATGCCATAAATGGTGATAATGAATTCCCTCCCAAACTTAGGATTTAGTTCCATGGAGGAATGGATAAAGGGATTGATGTTCCTTAACTCCCTTCCTCATCCAACTTCGAGCCCAAAGGAGTGGATAGCCTTAGAAAACTTCTAAAGGCATCCTATGGATAAGAATATTCCAAACCCCAAAGTAGATTTCACTCAAATTTGCCCAACGTAGGCCAATGAGGGCTCAAGTGCACTGCAATGCACCATGGTAGTGTACTGGGTTTCACTACAGTGCACGCTGATAAAGGCTAGCCTACACTAATCTTCTTAGATGCAGTTTTTGGATGATTTCAGTCATGAAATCTCTTGGGAAGGAGGCATTCTGATGGTTGATTTCATTTAAGGAATGTAACAACTGAATTAGGGTTTGATGGGCCCTAATAGTACTGATCTGTAAGTCGGGGTTGATGTGCCCAAATGGATTTGTAACAGTTTCCCCAAGGATGAAGTCATAAATATGTATGTTGAGTGAAATACTTTTCTATGTGGAGAGGAGGTTTCGAATTGGAAGGTGACCTGCATCAATTAGAATAAATATATCATGATAATTGGTTTTTTCTCATGAACTTTCTGAGGGAATGCATACCCATGCTTAGCTTATAAACTTTCATTACATTGAAAAATATAGTCGTCTACAGATATGGACCCATGAATGGATGACCATGGATATAAGGGCATTGTACATTTGATTTGGTACTCCTAAAAATATCATAGCCCGAATGGATGAAACTAGAAATGGGGTCTTCATTCGCGTTCAATCTTTCACTCAAGTACAAGTCTAACCATGTGAATAGATGATTTGAAGTCGAACATGGGAATACATCATCTACTTACCAGCCAATGATGTAAATCGGTAACAAATGCGAGAGGAATCAACGATAATGATGATGACCCTCAAGGTACTACAATACATTTCATAAAGGTGGAAATAAATGATTTGATGTCGAACACCATACAAAGTCTTTTGGTTGAAGGCCAATGATGTCAACCTATCATCAGAAGTGAGAAACCTGCAATTAATGTATGCAAGCCTCAAGGTACTAAAGAGGTGTTTCTAAGTCAACTTCTTGGATAATGTGTTGATCTCGACAAGAAGCGACTTGTCACAGGAGGGCCTTGATGTATCCCACATCAATGCCATGAAACGAGGTAAATGATTTTGGAGATGAAAATTGACTAACAACAGAAGGTTTAGGAATGGCGGTCATGAAAATGAATGTTTATGGTATTGCAAAGGATGAAGTTTGAATTGAATGACTTCTACTGAACATGTCAGCGACACTAAAATGAATTGGTAGCATTGACCCAAAAAAAAGTAATGGATGGTATGATAGACCAATGGTGTGATAACCATCAAGTTGATTACCCAACCCACATAGTCACAGTGATGAGGTGACAATGTCATGTTCAAGAGCGACTTGCTACCATAAAGTGTTCTTCCCTTTTTCCCATTTCTCCATTCATTGCTGAACATTACCTCTTTATTTTTATCAAGCTTGAGGAGGATAACATATGCTTGTTGTATAATTTCACCCTTCGGGTGAATCCATCGCTATTTTATGCTTTAACGAGTCTAGCAAAAGTGAAACTCGATCTTGTCTAGATGGACAAGTTTTTCGCTATTTGATGTTTTTAACAAGTTTAACCACAAAGATAACTTGGTCCTTTTCATGTTTAGAGAATTTGGAAAGGGACAAAAAGGAAACTCCAAAAGTTCTTTTTCATAGATTTGTCTCTCAAGTCCAGAAAAGCATAAAACAATATGAGAGAGAACCTATTGATCATGTTCAATCAATGTATTCCTTTTTCATAGTTAACCTATGTTATGAACCAGCTCAAGAAAAGATAGAAAAGATAGATCAATGCCTTAGAATTCATCCTCTTCGAGGGGGAAACCTCCTTTACATTACATAAATGAACAATTCTTGGATGATACAAATGAAAAGACCTCCTTCCTATATATAGGAGTCTAAGGGGTCATAACATAATCAAAGCCTACATAACAATAATAATGTAAGGGCACAATAATAACAATAGTGGGCTTCTATGGGGCACAATAGTAACAATATGGGAACTACATGGGTACATCAATATAATAAGTGGGCTGTACTAAAAACAATAAGGGGTTACACTAGTAGTATAGGGGCCTAACAATCTATCTCAACCCAAAAAAGGGTTAAACTTATACTGAGTAGATATCAATTTCATTCAGTTAACGAACTCGAAAAGACAACTGCTTAGCAATATTTTCAGGTTTAGAGTGTCTAAAAAGAGCTTAAAGAGGACTCCAAGGGGGGTTTCTTTTTCGTTTTTAACAAAGGTTGAAAAAGATATAAAAGTTTGCTTTGTGGTCAAAGATGTTAAATTTATATTTGAGCACGTCAAATTCTGCATGTCAGTATTTAAACCTACTCAAAACACCATCAAAATAGAATACAAATATATGTTTCGTGGATAAAATGAATAAAAACTAATTTTTACTCGATTAGTATGCAAGAAATAAACATAAAAACAAGTTTTACCATTCATTTTTACCATTTCACATTTACCCTTTGATTTTGGTGCTTTGGATCAGTTTTTACCTCGAAGTTCACTAGCTGATTGTGGATGATTCAGTGGACCATTCCTCATGCCATCCAGACCAGGTAGGAGATATCTCTATTCTCTTTCATTTCATATCATTCATTTTCAGTTTCAGGAAAAAAATTTCAGTTTTTGGGGCCCCTAGGGTTTCAATTTTCAAACCTGGTATCGGTGCACCCTTTCATCATCGAAAGGTGTGTTGCAGTGCACTAACCTAGAAGGTTGCCTACATTGCAGTACATTGTCCCTAACGCTGGGTTGGACTGAGCACAAAACCCAATTTCATTCAGTGGTTTTCACCCAAAAATTCTTCTGTTTTTTGCAAGAAATGGATCCCAATTTGTCTTATGGTTCTATTTTCAGGTATTCATCATATCGGAATGATGATTACATGGAGGGAACAAGAGCACGAAGAACAGGATATGATTTCCCTAAATAACCAGGGCATGGTTGAGGCCCTAAGGAATTGCGGGTTACTCAAATATTTCTGATTATCTTGTATGAGGCAACAAATTGAGCTTTTGTAGTTCCTTGTTCGTTCATGGGATCCTAATGATCAAGCATTTCACATTAGAGATAGAGTGGTCTCTATCACCATCGATGACATATAATTTCTTACCAGACTGTTGGGGCGGGGTGCCCCCATCTCACTTTCTGGATTTGCCAAAGGGGATGAATCAATGAGAGATTACATACGACAGTTCTGTTAGCCAGCTGCACAGCCTAGCAAGGATGGATATATTAACATCAGGGATGTTAGTGATTTACCATTGAGGACGATCCTCTTTACCATTGCGAAATTGGCTAGCAACGTGACACTACACTTGGCAAACAGGTCATACATGTAGTATGAATTAGGGTATTTAGAGCCAAAAGTGTTCAACTGGTGCGAGGTAGTACTTTCATCCTTGAAAGAACAACTGACCAAGGTGAAAAGCGAAAAGAGAAAGAACTTTGGCTATGGGTTGATCTTGATTTCTTTCTCCTTAGAGAGAATTCCACTTATGCAGCCACAACTTGTTTCACTGGGTGTAACTGGACCTAAGGATCCACAGATGCAGAGATGGGTAGATCATTTGGCTATGCATGCTAGTCAATCATTGATTACTTTTACCCTTGCATTCTCTAAGTGGCTTGATCAACAGGATATGACCATCGCAGAGTATCCATATTCAGGGATGGATTTTCACGAAGATCCAGACTTGATGTTACCAGTTGGAGCATAGTGGGGTGCTATAGGTAAATTGCTTGACCAAAGTGTTTTTTGATTTTAAAGTTTCTACATTTTTTGTGTTTTTTTAATTATCTCCAAGACTAAACAAAATCATTTTTCATGTATGCAGAATTTGGACCTGTTTGACCTGTGGTGCACCAAAAAGTGATAAGTGGGCCAACACAGAGACCTGTTGGGAGAGCAGTTCTCCAAGACTTAGATTTATCCAAGACATTGGTTGAACTATAGGACCACATAGAGGGTTTGACCTTAGGCATTCTGGATGTCCAGATCGAGGAGTTTCCTATGTGACTACAATCCCACACCATTGGCATTCTGAGTGTTGGATGAGACTTTTACGCATGATAGCACAGGCTATGACCTATTATCATGAACACCACTAGTCTACCTAGATGTTTTCTGCATACATTTTGAGTTTTTAGGTTAGATGACCAATTTTTGTCTTGGACAAAAACTATTTGTAAAAACTTTTAAAACAACTATCTATTTTACTTTCAAAGTTTTATTATGGTTATGTGATGCAATCCTATTCAACTGATGATGTGAACTGGAAATATGTACTTTACATATGTCACAAATGTCTATTTAACACATAATTCGCTATAGAATCTGTTAATGTTTTTAGATTTCTGGAAATATGTTGATGTTGAATAAACTCAAAATACCTTTCCAAAATTTGAACTCTAATGAACATGCAATGAATTGTTGGGTTTCGGACGGTATAAATGCCAGTAAGTTGTAGTACAGCGAGTTGTGAATCTATCCTAATGATGATTCGGTGTATGCCAAGTGAAATGGCATCAGAGAGAAGTTCAATCAACATGCTATACTCATCCATATTGTTTGTCGATCGACCAATACAAATCCCTCTAAAACTCACTAACTCACCTCTTGGAGCAAAAATGGCCCATGCTACAAAGGATAGGTTCTGTGTACTACGACTAGCCCCATCAGCATAAACAAAAAATGGTTCTGAAAATTTTGACATCTCTAACAAATGCAAAGTGGATTACTTAACCAAATAAAAACTCTAAAAGAAACACACACACACATGCAATCAAAGCATATATATAGTGAGTTTTACTACACTTAACTAAGCATAGTAATGTTTAAGGTACAACCCATTTCAGGGCTGCGACAATGGAATCCCATCATCATCTACTAACTCGTAGGCACCTTTTGTCAAAACACGCTTAAAAATATAAGGGCTCATCCATAGCAGTTCAAATTTTCCTACTCCAAGTTTATCAAACTCCTAATCGTAAAGAAAGACCAGGAAAACTTCTGAGAAGACATGAGGCTTGACATTTTTATCATATTGTGCCTTAATACATTTCTTATGCACTTCATTAGCCAATGCGGCATCATGACGGGTTTCATCCAGATGGATTAACTCCAAGAAACGCGCTTCTTCTTCAAAAGTGACGGGTAGCAGGTCCATCGCAAGTTTGAGAGATGAGATTTCACATTGAATTAGTAAGACTGCTTCCAAACCATAAACCAACTCAAAGGGTGTGAATCTAGTCACATTTTTCACCAAGGTTCGATATGCCCATAGAGCCGAGTACAGACTTAAATGCCAATTTACTTTATGAACTCAAATCATTCTCTACAACATGTGATTAAGGACCTTGTTTATGGCCTTAACTTGTCCATTAGCTTGTGGGTAGTATGGAGTAGAACTATCATGTGACAGTCCTAACTTGGCGGTCAACTCAACCATCATGTGATTGTGAAAATGCAATCTATAATCTGTAACTATGGCTTGTGGTACACCAAACATGGCAACCACATGGTTGAAGAAAAATAAAGCAATCATTTCCCTACTGTCGTTCAATGTTGGCATCACCTCAGCCCATTTGGTAAAATAGTCAACGACGAATATAATATACCCATGCCCCCCAGCCAAGGTGGGGTTACATGTCATAAAGTCAATGCCCCATTTGGCGAATGGGCCAATAGCAACAACTGGATGCAATGGTCCAAGTGGTAATCTGGTTTTTCGGTCATATATTTGGCATGCATGACAGCTTCTAACAGCAATAATGAAATCTTTGAATATGGTTGGCCAGAAGTAACCATCATGGAGAATTCTATATGCGGTATCATACCTAGATAAGTGTCCACC
>APFE030227605.1:0-18732 GCA_000404065.3 Pinus taeda
CTCATTTCCAAAGCTTATTTTGAAGAGCTGAGGTCTGAGACGTTGCTTAGGAGGACAGTACAAGTGATGATAGACCCATACTGACTGCAAATAATCAAGGTGACGATATTTTTGTGTAACAATAACCAAGGAATTGAATTGCTTCCTATATCCAGCACTAGAGTGTCAAGTGATGGTTGCAAATGGAGGAACTATAAAGTGTGCTATAAAGTTCCATAATATCAAGCTAACCATGGGGAATATGTATTGAATATACCAATGCTTTCCATTCCAATGGGTGGTGTTTTTGTTGTAATAAGAGTCCAATGGTCACAATCTTTGGGGACGATAGATTTTAATTTCCAAGAAAATTTATTGAATTTTTTTTGGGAAGAAAAGCAATTTGAATTAAGGGGTATCACAGGGAAACCAGGAAATATAATCAACTCTAATGGCATGAAAAATATTTTGAATAAATAATAACGGGGCATAATCTCACAATTATGTTCACTAGAGGTTCAAACATCGAAATCATCTATTTCTCGAGATCTCCAAAAAGTATTAGACAATCATTTCAAGGTTTTTGAGACTCCCAAAGGCATCCCACCTATTCATGGTCATGATCATAATATTCATTTGATTCTAGGAATTTTTCCTCCAAACATCAGGCCTTACAGATATCTTTATGCCCAAAAGAGTGAAATTGAAAGTATGGTTGTAGAAATGCTAGAGGCTAGTATAATTCAACCTAGTCAAAGTTCTTTCTCTGCTCCAATAGTATTGTTGCACAATAAGGATGGATCATGGTGTATGTGTCCAAATTATAGGGAGATCAACAAGCTCACTATTAAAGATAAATTTCCCATTCTTTTCATTGATGAATTGTTAAATGAATTATATGGAGAAATTTACTTCACCAAGCTGGATCTTGATTCAGAATATCATCAAATTAGAATGAAGACTGAAGACATTCTAAAAACAACATTCAGAACTCATGAGGGTCATCATGAATTGTTGGTCATGCCTTTTGGCCTTACTAATGCACCTTCCACATTTCAAGGTTTGATGAATTCCATTTTAAAACCCTTGCTTAGAAAATTTGTGTTAGTATTTTTTGAGGATCTACTAATCTACAACAAGTCTTGGAAGGATCATGTTCAACATGTTGACTGAGTGCTCAAACTGTTGGAGGAGAAACAATTCTATGAAAAAACCTCCAAATTTTCTTTAGAGTACAAGAGGTGGAATATTTGGGTCATATTGTATCTCATGAGGGTGTTAAGGTAGACCCTAAAAAAATCAAACCCATTAAGGAATAGAAAATCCCCACAACCATAAAGCATCTTCGAGGAGTTCTCGGGTTGATAGGGTATTATCACAAATTAGGTAAGAATTATGGAAGAATAACAACACCTCTAACAATGTTACTAAAGAAGGATACATTTTCATAGACTCCAGAAGCAACTAAGGCCTTTGAAAATCTTAAAGAGGCAATGTGCCAAACACCAATCTTAGCTATGCCAAATTTTACAAAAACCTTTATTGTGGAATGTGATGCCTTAGGAAATGGAATTGGTGTTGTTTTGATGCAAGAAGTAAGACCCATTGCTTTTGAAATTCATCCAATAAAAGGAAAGTATTTACAAAAACCTATTTATGAGAAGGAAATGTTGGAAATACTACATGCACTAAAGAAATGGAGACCTTACCTAATGGGAAGGCACTTCAAGGTAAAAACAGATCATGATAGTCTTAAATAATTTTTGGAACAAAGATTATTTTCAAAGGAGCATCAAAAATGGGTCACAAAGATGTTGGGTTATGACTTTGATATAATCTACAAAAAAGGGAAGAAAAATGTTGTTGTAGATGCACTCCAAGAAAGGATGAGGATGTAGAAGCATTGCTTTGTTCCATTTCTATTATCCAACCTAATTGGATAATCGAAGCAAGGGATGAATGGAAGATTGACGAGGAGTGTGGACACTCATTCAAAAGTTGCAACAAGATCCCAATACATATGATACATTTAGCTGGAAAAATTATTCCTTATAGTACAAATATCACTTATATCTTTGTAAGAATTCCCAAATCAAGAAAAAAGTTATTTTGGAATTGCACAACTCCCCCTTAGGAGGGCACTAAGGATTTATAAAAACTTACCACAGGGTCAAGAAGGATTTTTTTTGGGATGGCCTTAAATTTGATATTCAGAAGTTTATGGAAAAATGTTTGGTTTTCCAACAAAATAAAGTTAAGACAATTAAGACCCGAGGTCTGTTACAAGTTTTAACTATTCCAAGTCAACATTGCGAGGAGGTCTCAATGGATTTTATCACAGGTTTACCCAAGTCTGAAGGAAAGAGTGTCATCACGGTGGTAGTTGATAGACTTACCAAGTATGCACACTTTTATGAATTATCTCATCCTTTTAAAGCCAGTACAGTTGCTATTGCATTTATGGAAACAATTCAAAAGCTACATGGAAACCCAAAGATTATTGTAAGTGAAAAAGATCCAATTTTCACTGGAAATTTTTGGACAAAATTATTTTCTTGTCTTGGTACTCAATTAGCTCATAGCTCATCTTATCATCCTCAATCTAATGGGAAAACTAAGATAATGAACAAATGTTTGGAAGAATATATTTGTTGCTTTGTATATGATAAACAAACATAATGGGTCAAGTGGTTACCTCTAGCTGAATGGTGGTATAACACTTCCTTCCACACTGCAGCAAAAATGACCCCATTTATGGCACTTTATGGATATCATCCACCATCCATCAGATCATATTTAAGAGAAAATTCTAGGGTTTATTGGAATATTACATCGAGCATCAACAACAAATTCTCCAACTCTTAAGAGATAACCTCACTCTAGCGCAAAATCGAATGAAACAATAGGTAGATTAGCATCGCAATGAAATAATTTTTGATGTAGACGACTAGGTATTTTTATAACTACAACCATACAAAAAAATGTCCCTCAAGTAAGCTAAGAAGGCTAATAAGTTATCACCCAAGTATTATGGTCCTTACAAGGTCTTGCAAAAGATTGGTACTATGGCATACATATTGGATTCGCTGCATCTTCTCGAGTACACCCAGTTTTCCATGTTTCATGCTTAAAGAAGGTTATTGGTGACAAGCTCCTAGTTCAAACAATTTTTCTAGAACTTGACGGATAAGGAAAAACCATATTTGAGCTTGAAGTTGTCACCGAAACAAGAACCTGATAGTTATCGAATCAATTAATTTCAAAGTATCTCATTAAGTGGAAGAATTACCTGTTGAAGATTCCACATGGGAGGATGATAATTTTATACACAAAAATCTAGAACTACTCAAGAGTTGAGGACAACACTTTTTTGAAGGAGAGGGGCATGTTAGGTCCTTATAATATTAATTTCTTCCCCTTATTGTTGTTGTTAGTGTAGTCCCCTATCATTATTGTTAGTGTAATCCCTTATTGTTATTTTTGTACCCATGTATCCCTCGTGTTGTTGTTGTTGTGCCCCATAGAAGCCCACTATTGTTATTGTTGTGCCATTACATTATTATTGTTATGTAGGCTTTGATTATATTGTGACCCCTTAGACTCCTATACATACCAAGTAGGTCTTATCATTTGTATCATCCAAGGATTGTTCATTTATGTAATGTAAAGTAGGTTTCCCCCTTGAAGACGATAATTTTTAAGTCGTTGATCTATCTTTTTGTGAGATGGTTGCAAAAAAATAAACATGTAATCATATGCAACAGAAGGATGGAGAACCATGCATTGAGTGCATTCCCATGTAGTGTGGGAATGAAAACAGAGACATATTTGTTCCCTATGCAACAAAGCAACAAAACCAAGGATTGAAATTATGCAATTGGGGGAGGGGGATGTAGCATTGTGGAGTGTAGAGTAAGGAGCTCTATGTAAGCAAGTCATTGAGAAGTGGTCGTGTGTGCATGTGCTGAAGAAGAGGGCTAAGAGTAGAGATCGAGGTGTTGAGTATGTTTCTCAAGTGTTGAATGTTGTGGGATGAGAGTTATTGAGTTTGTATCAGATGTAGAAGGAAGAGAACAAATGGAAGATGTTTTGGTTGCTACAAAAGTGAATAGAGGACCAAATTGACAAGAAAAGAGAGCTCAAATTAGGCCAAGTGGGTGCCTTAACAATGAGCATTAAGTTCCTTATGGGTGTGGGTTAGATCCTGCAAACCATGGAGTTGGTACTTCCATCTAGTGGGTATCTAAGGAGAGCTTGGAGGTCAGGGCCTCTTGCAAGTAGGTGCTTGCATAAATCCATGATGTTGGTGCTTCATGGTAAGTTGATTAGGTGTTTGTAGAAGAAGGGAGTTGGTGCTTCCTATTATTGGGTGCTAAGAAACAATCAAATGGTGTTGGTGCTTCCTGTGAATGGTGGCTCACAAACAATTGGATGTAATAGACTATGAGCTCATTTTTACATCAAAAAACAAATAAGCTTTGGTGGATTTTCCCTTTTGGGTTTCCACGTTAAACCTCTGTGTTCATGTGTATATTGCTCATGATGTGTGCATTTGTGTTGATTCATATGGTTTCTATTATGATTTGTTGTTGATTTCTCAAATGATGGTTGCTAAGTTTGAATGTAAAAATATAAATTGGCAGTAAAAGTGAAATTAGCTGCTTAATACTTATTCACCCCCACTCTCAGGGTTAAACAGTGTTTCCAGTGCCCCTTACTTTATAGTTATCCACATATAGTATTATCCCAATATTCTAAGTCATATTTCAATAAGGTGCTTGAAAGAATTATTTGGGATATTTTTTTCCTAGACAATTACCTTGAAGTATTAAGTATTCTCCCGACTTCTTTTGTGATTCATTTCCCTTGTTTTAAATAATAATACCAAAAATAATTTACAACATATAGTTCTGGATTGAGTTGGTTGTTGCTTTAGAAAATTATTTTATATTTGTATTTCTCAGAGAAATATTACCAACATTCAGTTAATGGTTTGTAAAATAAGAAAACAATCTTCATTAACAAGCTCTACAATAGATGCAATAGATCCCTACAACTTGTCAAGCAGCTCGAGGTCTCCTAGCTATGGGGGATTACATTACTAGACCTTATTTATTTGTGGGTTTCTCATCCTCGTGAGTAAGCTTAATCCTTGAGATGACTTGAATATTATTAGTGAATTGCTTGAGCTGACAAAACTAGTCTTCTATACTCCATTTAAAGGTCATTTACCAAGAGCCAAGAACAATCTGATGTCACATTTGGTACAACTCTTTCAAAATTCAAGTGTTGCAACTTACGTGGAGGGAAGCTAAGCAGGTGAACCATAATAAAGGTTATTAAGAAATATGTCTTTACCTAACCTCATTACATCATTTGTCTTAAGAATAAAATGTTTAGCTTCCTAGAGTGTACAAATGTTCAATGTTGTAACTTTTCTTAGATAGTTTTATCTCTTAATTTCCTAGTTTGTATATGTAATTATTGGGTGTTAAGGTTAATTTGAAAAATAAGAATGAATAGGAAGGTGTATATGAAAGTTGAACTTTGTCCACGCTGCACAGCTTCCCGTTGAGTCTAGGAAGATCGATGATTGTAACTATCGTTGGAATTTCGAGGATTGTAAAAATGTTAATAGTAGGACTATACCTAAAATGATATTTCGTGAGACCTCCCTTTGTCGTTATAATGACAAAACTTTGTCACAAGAATGGAAAATGTCCATCAAAAAGTGGCTCAATTTTTAAGTAGTGTTTGCATGAAATCACAAGATAAAATAATTAATAAGTATCCTTTAATTCATATGCAACTCAAATTACAATAGTGCATAAATTTCAAGAAAAGTATTTTTAAATATGAAGTTGATAGTATGAGTTTTGAGAAGGGAAGTCCCCAAGTCTGCTAACTTAGGGTTATTTGAGACTTCAATAACACTAATTTCTAAAATATAAGTCACATCAAAATTTTGAGTTATTGGTAAAATAATGTTATAAAATAAGTTCATGTGAAATTATGTGTCTGTGTTATGTTCTATATGGCATCCAAGAAGAGAAAGCATATGCATATGCAATTTTGAAACTCAAAAATAATTTTAGAGGATTTTAATAAAGTTATGATGGGTTTATGAGGATGAATGTTGTGTCACAAGTTTTCCTTTACTTATTATGTTTTGGTGTTAGTATATCTTAGTGAATGATTTATTTCTTATCCTTGTTGATATTGAATTACTTATTTATTGTAGTTCAACATTATTATCGAGTCCTTGAACATAAGAGTGAACAAATGTATAGATTACCTATCACAATCACCAACAATTTGATTGACAAAATTTACATATTATAAAAGTTTGGGTTAAATTATTTTTGAGAGGCTTATGCATGTTTTCTATGCTTTGTGATTATTTAATCATATAACTCTCCAAATATTGTTCTATAAGAAGAGTTACACATTTATCAATTGAAAAACAAATTTATCCAGGGTGAGTAATTTTATGTTCCTCTAAGAAATCCTAAGTTGCAATGATTGCATGAGAAACACCACTCTAAGATAGACATTTTTGTGTGGAGAAGACAACCATGATTTCATAGAGATATTTCCAATGGTTAGAAATGGCACACACCGTGGAAATTTTCTTGAGAAATTGTCCCTTTATACAATCTTATAGCAAACAAATTATCACTTAAGTAAGTGCATTCCACTTCCATGCCTAAAACGATCATGAAAGAAAATTCTAGTAGATTTTCATGAAAGTATATCCATAACTAGGAGTTGTAAATGAATATTATATGTAATCATGGATCACTTCATAACAATGGCCATGAGCATGCAGGGAGTTGATTTTGCTGCAGTAAGCCACACAATTTCTCTTTGAGAATTTAATTTATCCATAACTAGTAGGGCCAAGGATTATTTTATGTATTCATGGATCACTTCAAAACAATGGCCATGAGCATGAAAGAATTTGATTTTAGTGCAATAGACCACACAATGGCTCTTTGAGAAATTAATTGACACAATTTTATTTAACTTCGTCAATCACCTCTACCTATGATAATATATTTCTTAAATACTTATTACATTTTCTATGTGGAATGATGGAAATCAAGCTAAAAGAGAGTTAGTACCTTTCATCCGTATGTAGATGATTATATGTTGATGGTTGGATGAAGGTATTAAATTACATCATAATCCAATTATCACAAATTTTTTTGAATAAACATGATTTATAGACATGGGATGCCAACATCCCATATGTGATCCAAACTCATGCAAGAATGCAAGAAAATACAGATCTAAACACAAACACATAGATGCGGCATAAATCAAACTTCATTTCATTAATATCAAAGAACTGAAATATGCTTACATATAGAATCGAAATAAACTAGCTCGGATGATGGTAGCTTATCTTTGAGAAGATATGTGATGGCTACATCCCTCTGAACGGTGTTATAATGAGGCTTGAAGGCCTATTTATTATTGAGAAACAAGGTAAAACCCTAAACACCCAAAAACCTAAGCCTAGGAGATGAAGCGCCAAAACTATGGGCCCCATTGGGGTAAATTGGTACATCAACTTCCTGGGATCGTAACTTTGGTATATGATATTTGTTTGACGTGCATGATACCTCGTTAGAAACATATATATGAGGAATATAACTTTCAGTTGCAAATATTACTCAAAAAATCACATTTTCCCGTTTTCCAAAAAAACGTCGTTTAGGGCCTCAAAATGACTCCAGAAATTTAGGACCCAAAAAATGCCAAAAATAGTAAATTGTGCTACAATTATGGAAACTGAAAGAAATAATGGTACAATGGTGGGGGTCCCAATGGAATAGGCGGGTGGCCACCAATATCCACCTAGATCAATCCTCCCCCCTAGGAATAAATGGACCCCATTGCGTTGAGTGCCTCCATGAGATGGGGAAATTTCTGTTGAAGTTGGTCTCTAGTGAGCCACTTGCCTTGGTGTAGGAGCTGGTCAGCATTGACAACCTTATATATTTGGATCTTCTACTAGAGAGTGTTCTTGATATGCGTGTCCATGATATTATCAGTTGTGTCCTGATCCATGCAGTCTGGGTTTAGCTCTGTTGGTGTGAGTTGTTCTGCAATGTCTGATGTGTCGAGTAATGGTGGAAAGTATGGCCAAAGGTGGTCCACATTGAACACTAGGTGCAGACTAAGGAATGGGGGAATGTTGAGCTAAAAAACATTGTCTCCCACAACATTAGTAATGGTGTAAGCCCATATAGGAGTGGTCTGAGTTTTCGATGGGCTCTGGTAAGGCGTTCTTTTTGCAGATGCAACCAAATTTTATCACCCACCTGAAACTTGTGTGGCACCTGATGTTGATCATGTCCCTTCTTGTACTTGGCATTAGAATTCTCCAATATGTTGTGAAACTATTGGTGGATGTATTGGATGCGTTCAATAAATATGGTTGCTTTATCAACCTCATATAGTACATGTGTGGATTTTTTCTGTGTAGTCACATGAGGCATGAAAACATCAATCAGACACAATGGTTTAAATCCTAGAACCACTTGAAAGGGACTGCGACCAGTCAAGATATAGAGATATCTATTATAACTATGTTGGACATATGCAAGGTTCTCATCCTAGGTTCGTGGATGCTTGGAATTGTACATGCAGAGTATGTTCCCTATCATCCTATTGACGATTTTTGTATGGTCCTCATTCTGGGGATGGAATGTAGTCGACTTGGTGAGCTTGGTGTCCAATAGTGTCCAGAGGCTTAACCAGAATGTGCTTAGGAACTTGCTACCATGATTTGATATAATGGTCCGTGAGATCCCAAAATGTACCCACACTCATTCAAAGAAGAGTTTGGTGGTGTCCTCTACTGTGATACTCTTCTTATAGGCCACCAATATAGCCATCTTAGAAAATTTGTCCACGACTACAAATACACATTCATTACCATGCTTGGTAGAAGGGAGGATAGATAGATAGTCCATGGAGATGGCTTACCGAGGTTGGTTGAGAGTAGGCAGAGGAGTGTATAGGACTTGCTTCTTGATGGTTGGCTTGGTGATGGTGCAAGCAGTGAAAGATCTGATATATTTCTCAACATCCTGTCAGAGTTTTGGCCAATAAAAGTACTTTGGTAGTATGGAAACAATTTTCTCCACACCAAAGTGTCCCGTGACCCAACTGTAGTGTGCCTTCCAAATCAACTTGGCACGCTCGCTTAAAGGAAAAAAAAGGTGGCCTAGGTAGCATAATAATGCGTCCTAGAGGTGGAAATTAGGACCTTGCTTGCCATCCACTAGCATATGGTATGTGGAGGCAAACTATGGATCATTTTCATATAGTTGCAGCCATCCATAGGTCTCATGGCCATAAGAGTTGAGAACAGTAGTTAGTGTTGCAATTCGGGGATGACTGAGGCAATCTACAACACAATTGGTGCTTCCCTTTTTGTATTTAATGTTCAAGTGGAATTTTTGCAGAGATGCAGACCACTTCTCATGGTGATCTTTCTGTAACTTCCCTTGTGTCTATATAAACTAAAGAGGTCGATGATCAATGTGGATGATCGTCTCCTTCGCCAAAATGTAATGCTTCCATTGTCGGCAAGCTTGCATGATGGAATACATCTCTTTATTATAGGCGGGGTACTTTTGAATTGTATCGAAAGTGTCTCACTATGATAAGCCACTGGGTGCCCATGTTGGGTGAGGACTGCACCAATAACATAGTCTGGAGTCGTCTGTCTCAATTTAAAATGGTTGTTGTAGGTCTGGCAATGTGAGTACCAATGTAGAGTGTTGATTTGTGGTAGCATCGGATGTGCTCTAGGCCTAAAAATTTGCAGGGAGGCTAGGATGCATGTATTCCAGTACCCAGAAATAGTTTTGGGAAATTCCACCTAGAGACAGTTTTATTAAAAGAATTAATTATTTTTAATGGATGCCTAAGTCTAAAATTAGGAAATTAAAATAATTAAAGGGCATTAATTAAACTGGGGGTGAAACTTCTAGAAGAAGACGAGGATCAAGTCAAAATGATATGATCCTTTGATTAGAATCTAATCTGGGCCATCGATTGATCAGAGAGAGGATTATAAGAAGAGGCTTGATGGGAATTTGGAAAATACATTAGGTGAGAGATCAGAGATTGATTTTCTTAAGAGAGCAGTGCAGCAGTTGCCGAAGAAGGTGATCGAGGAGATTTCTTGTAGTGAGGGTCAGGGATAATTTTTTGGAGGAAGTTTTCCTGATTCGGAGAATGCAAGGGAGAGAGGGAAGAGTGTATTCCTAAGAGGAAGTGTTGGGCCATGCAAAGGTAGCATAGAGCTATGTTGTGGTAGTGCAGAGCTTCAGAGGGAGTTCATATTTCTGTTGGGGAACAATCACAATCTAGTGTTAGATCTGGGGTGTGAGACCAGGAGACCAGAGGGCCAAAGTTTCCAGCGAGAAAAGGATCAAGATGAGGTGCAATGTATTTCCAGCTGTAGTGACACAATATCTATGTGGGTGTGATGAAGTATTACGTAGAGACAGAGCAGAGGCTCATCTCCAACGCATATCAGTGCCAGATTTCCTAGTGACAGGGTGAGATCATCTCACTATATTTTTGTCTAGTTAGATTTTTGTATAAGATTTCCAGTTTGGGCATCCGAAGAATTGTACTTAGAAATTACTACATAATAATACAAACCCTCAGCTAGTGCACCAATTTTCCTGCATTGGGTTTTTCAGGGACATTTGTCCAAAAACAACAACGTCACTTGTGTGTGTTATTTCCTTCTTGCTTAGTTCTTGTTTCCACATATTAATTAATTTTTGAAGGTTGTAGTTGTATTTATTTTGATGTTTTATGTATAATACTGAAAATAACTTGATTCATTTGGAGAAATATAATAAGTTGTTGCATTAGTGATTCAGGGATTCCAAATTTTCACATGGTATCAAAGTGTAGGTGAAGCAAGCGATCAAACTGGAAGAGCCCAATGTTAAAGAGAAGGAGAGAGATCGAAGTGTTGCATAGGAAACAGATGGGATCCCTATAGAGATTGCATAGTCCATGCCTAGAGGGCAAGATTCTCAAGGAAAATCTCTCTCTGAGTGAGCTGATAGAGAGGTAATATTTCCTGATTGATATTTGTCAGGGCAGAGGGAGTGGTGCAGCAAAAGCTTCAACGCAGAGTAGTCTTCAGGTGAGAGGCAATTTTTTGCAGCAGTTGTTGAGGCAGAAAAACATCAGAAGAAGGGAGGAGACACTTTTTGAGGGAATTTATTCCTCGAAGAATTCCTAGATAGGGAATTCGATTTCTCAATTGCTGACAAACAGTAGAAAGGAGAAGGTCTACTAACTCCAGCAAGAAGTGCGTAGGCCAACCTAGCAGCAACACAGAGGAGAGAGGAGGCAATTTGACATTTTGTTGGCAGATATGGCAACTAATGGACTGAGAGGTCAAGATCGGTTGAACGGAGCATCCAACTATGTGATCTGGAAGGCTAAGATCTCCTGCCTTCTGGATGAACATAATCTCAAAGCCTATGTTAATAGTGTGGTAGTTGAACCTGTAGATGCAAATCCACTTAAGAAGTACAAGGCCAAAATGACAAAGGCCAAGTGGTTGATCCTCGATGGAGTGAGGGATCATGTTGTATGTCACATTGCTGGCAAAGGGACTGCCAAAGAGATGTGAGATGCCTTAGCTACATTATATCAGGGATCTTCCGAGCAGTGGAAGATGTACCTGGAGGAGAAAATGATATCTACGAGGATGCAGAAGGAGGAACGCATTGATCCATTCCTATCGAAGATTCAAGAAGTCCAAGACTCATTGGAATCTATAGGATTAGTGCCTCAGCCCACCGAGATGGTGAGTTTGGCCCTACATTCAGTCTCAGAAGAATGATAAGTGTTTGTCTAGAGTATCCTGGGCAGAGAGAGATTGTTGGATTGGGAAGGGATATGGGTCTCTCTTCAACAAGAAGAGATGAGGTGAGACTTAGTCAAGTACAAACTTGATAGCAACAACAACAACAGTGGGGCAAAGCCCAAGGAGGAGGAAGAGAATGCAACCCTTGCATCAAAGGGGCAGCAGGAGAAATGGAGGCAGAAGAAGGATGTCTCAAAGATCAAATGTTTCTAGTGTGGTGAATTTAGTCATTATGCTACACAACGTCCCCTCAAGAAGAAGGAAAAGGATGAGAAACATGATCCGCATGCTACAACCACAAAGATTGAGGAGGAGGAGTTTGCCCTCATTGCCAAGATACCTCTAGGGGAGAGGTGGGGTGATATAGCACTATATTTCAAAAGAACTGCATATGGGTAGGATCCTTGAGGAGTCCACCTCTTGGATCAATACCTTTCTATGGGAACCCATATTAGAAGTATTAGGATGGACCAGTGTCAGTTGGTGTAGAGGAGTGTCGAAGTGATAGTTGCAGTGGCTAGGAGTGCCAGAGATTGAGCAGCACAGAGCAGAGTTGGAAGAAGTGCAGTTGGCATAGTACATAGTCAGCAACATCGCAGAGGCTTTAGAGGGTCAATGCAGAGACTAACAACAGTCAGAACTCCATAAACAAATGCATCATGATGAACATCTGTTTAGTATTTTTGATGTTTTTCCATTGTAGTTGTTGCAAAAGGTAGTAGTAGTAGTTGGCACAGAGTTGTAGTGCAGATGTAGTTGGCAGCAACATGCTGAGTCAACAGTAGCACAGATGCAACATTTGTGCAATAGTTGGTGGGTAGTGATGTCAAACATCAGTAGCGCAGAGGGAGATGTTACAGAGTCAGGTTGATGCTTCAACAAGTTGCATTACTAGAGAACCTTCATCGCTAAGAGGAAATGTTGATTTATGGTAGCAGCGGATGTGCTCTAAGCCTCAAAATTTGTAGGGAGGCTAGGACACATGTATTCCATAAATACCCAAAAATCGTTTTGGGAAATTCCACTAGGAGACAGTTTTATTAAAATAATTAATTATTTTTAATGGATGCCTAAGTCTAAACTTAGGAAATTAAAATAATTAAAGGATATTAATTAAACTAGGGGTGAAACTTATAGAAGAAGATGAGGATTAAGTCAAAATGATATGAGCCTTTGATTAGAATCTAATTTGGGTCGTTGATTAATCAAAGAGAGGATTATAAGAAGAGTCTTGATGGGCATTTGGAAAATACATTAGGTGAGAGATCAGAGATCGATTTTCTCAAGAGAGCAGTGTAACAATTGCTAGCGAAGGTGGTCGAGGAGATTTCTTGCAGTGAGGGGGAGGGAAAATTTTCCGGAGGAAGTTTTCTTGATCTGGAGAGTGTAAGGAAGAGAAGCCAAAGAGTAGTTCAAAGAGGCAGCATTGGGCCATGCAGAGGCAATGTATAGCTACATTGTGGCAGCGTAGAGCTTCAGAAGGAGTATGTATTTCTGCTAGGGAATTGTCGAAATCTAGTGTCAGAGTCAGGGTGTGAGATTGGGAGGCCAAAGGGCCGAAGTTTCCAATGAGCAGAGGATCAAGAGGAGGTGCAGCGTAGTCCCAGCTGTAGTGACACAATAGTTGTGTTGGTATGACATAGTACTACACAAAGATTATGTAGAGGCTCATCTCTAGCACAAATCAATGCCAACTTTCCTAGTAACAGGATGAGATCATCTCACTATATTTTTGTCCTGTTAGATCTTTGTATAGGATTGCCAGTTTGGGCATCCAAAGAATTGTACTCAGAAATTACCGCATAATAATACAAACCCTCAGCTGTTGCATCGGTTTTCCCTCATTTGGTTTTTCTGGGGACATTTGTCCAAAAACAAAGGTGTCACTTGTGTGTGTTATTTCCTTATTGCTCAGTTCTTGTTTCCACATATTATTTAATTTCTGAAACTTGCAATTGTATTTATTTTGATATTTACCATATAATACTGTAAATAACTTGATTCAATATGAGAAATATAATCAGTTGTTGTAGTTGTGATTCAGGGATTTCGAATTTTCACACAGAGCATAGGTAGTGCTTCAACACAACGAACACCTTCTGTTGGGACTCGAAACATGAAAAATTTTCTTTTGCTCCACCCTTGGTAATTAGACTCAAAGGACAAGTGATATGGGAAAATCCCAACATGAATCTTCGATAAAAAAATTTAAGGCCCAAAAAGATGCGAAGCTCTATAAGAGTGGTTGGGGCTGGCCAATCCTGAATAACTTGGATCTTAGTTGGATCCACATTCATGCATCACTCATCTATGATGTAACCCAAAAATTGGACCTAGCTCATGCTAAAGTTGCATGTCTCCAAGTTGGAATACAGTTTGTGTTGTCGCAAGGTTTGAAGGACTTGCCAAATGTGTTGCTAGTGTTATTCCCAACTCTTGCTGAAGATGAGGATGTCGTCCAGATAAACAACCACGAATGAGTTGGTGAAGGGTCGCAAGATGTCATCCATTAGCTTCATAAAAGTACTAGGGTAATTTTTCAACCCAAAGGGCATAACCAACCATTCAAAAAGGCCTTCCTTGGATTTGAAGGTGGTCGTCCATACATTTGTGGGCTCTATTGGAACCTGGTGTTAGCTAGACTTCAGATTGATCTTGCTGAAATACTTGGGCACCTTGAGTTGGTCCAAAAGGCCATCAATCTATGGGATTGGATACATGTTCCTGACAATGATTTTGTTTAGTGCGCAATAATCAACGTAGAGCCTCCAAGTCCCATCCTTCTTCTGTACAAGTACAATCGAGCTCCCACAAGGCGAAGAACTTGGTTAGATGTGCCCTTTTTGTAGCAAAACTTGGATTTTCCACTTGATCTCCTTATTTTACATAATGAAGTGATGATGTATCAACCCATTGGGTAGAGGTGTTTCAGTTGTTAGATCGATAGAATGCTTGACCTAACAGTGCAAGGGTACCCCTATGGGTGAGGATAAGATGTCTCTATATTCTTCCATGACCTTATTTGCATGCTTCTGCTGCGTGGAGGAACCCTTCCCAGGGGCCATGGATGTGGCCACGATCTTCCCCTTAATTTGAGAGCAAATTAGAAAGAAAAAAAAATCTTAGTCTGGGAGATGATCTTACTGCATTGCTTAATAGAGATCAAAGAGTTGATGGTAGGCGAGGCTACCTCCAATATCATGTATAACTTATTGCCCAAAGAAATAATAACAGTGTGAGGCCTCGACTCATACATAGCATGACGCTTCCACAAGTATGGTTGGCCTGGTAATACATCACAAACTTCAAGAGCAACAACATCACACAATACCTCATCTTTGAAGGGCTTGATGTTGTCAGGAAGGAAGAACTGTTTGCTAATGCTTAGATCTCATCCTTAGTGAAGCCACTCGATGGTGTACGACTGCGGGTTTGGTGTGGTCGGTATTCCCAACCACTTCATGACCTCTTTTGAAATGAGGTTTTTTTTTGCTCCCGTTGTCGACAATGAATTGTAGCGGCGAACCCTTCACCCACATTTGTGAGTGGAAGAAACACTCCCCCTTCTCTAGATATTTGGGCTCAATCTTCTAGATCTTGTTAGTGGAAACAATGGCGTTGAGCTCTGCATCAATAATATTCTCCCTTTTTTCATTCCCCTTATCGAATTCTAACTCGGAGTCAGAACATGCATCTGAATCTGAAGCCTTTAGCTTGGCCACCAGTGACAGCTTAGCTCGACACTCACTTGTGTTGTGAGTGGGGCTCTTATGGAACTCACACCACTTTCCTCTTTCGTTCTTTGTCTTTGTGGTGTTATTCTTTGATTGCGGATTCGATGGGTTGTCCTAGATCACCCTGCCTTGCCTTTGTCCTTTGTTCTGTGGTTTGCGGGCACTTTTCCCTTGCTTCAGATTCATAGATCCAAAGTCTCACTTCTTATGTTTAAACTTTTTCTTAATTTTGATAGCGTATCCGTAGGCAACGCCAAGCAAGGAGATGTCCAAGGACTACATCTCGTCTTGGATGTATTTGTGTAGACCATCGCGGTACTTGAGTATCAGATGCTACTCAGAATCCTTGATACCCAACTTCGTGCGAAGGGTATGAAAAATATTTGTGAACTCTGGAATGTCTTGGTCCCTTCCTTGCCACAATGTGGTCACTTTATGTACTTATCTTCATAGCTCCCGACAGGGTAATACTACTCCTTGATGGCATCTCAGAAAGAGTTCCAAGTAAGTGTGGCTGAAAACAGTGAGGGTACCCTCTTATCCTTTTGCTCACAATAGGTTTCCCACCAGTCCTTGATGTGGGGGGTAGATTTGAGGAGTGAAAAAGTAGTATTTTCCCTATTGGAAAAACCATGAACCGAAAAATACCCTTCCAACAAATTTAACCATCTATCTATGACGTCTGCATTTATCTGGCCTTCAAATATGGGAATGTCAAAGTTTACTTGTACCTTGAAGGGAGTGGAGCCTCTAGAGTGGCTTCTGGATGAAGATGTGTCGCTTGTGGGCATCTGCTGAAGGATCTGGGCAAAGTCGTTCATCATCGCGTTCCTCTATCACTCAAGGGATTATTTGAGCAATATTTGGAAGGGATCTCCTGCTCCCTTGTCTTACTTTTCTTCCACTATGGGAGGGCGTCTAGGTTTGTGAGGCTAGTCTTGCAAAGGTTCAACCAATTCAAGCCCTAACTCTTTATACCCTGACCTCATTGGGGACATGCAAAGAAAAACAGAGAGAAAGAAAATTATTCTGATACCACTAATCTAAACTCATGCAAGGACACAACATAATATAGATATAAACATAAACACAAAGATGCAACATAAATAGAACTTCATTTCATTAATATCAAAGAACTGAAATATGCTTACATACATAATTGAAATAAACTAGCTCGGGCGATGGTAGCTTATCTCTGAGAAGAGATGTGGTGGCTACATGCCTCTAAACTGTGTTACAATGAGGCTCGAAGGACTATTTATTATTGAGAAACAATGGAAAGCCCTAAACACTTGAAAAGATAATCCTAGGAGATGAAGTGCCAAAACTATGGGCCCCGTTGGGGTAAATTGGTACATTAACTTTCTGGGGTCATAACTTTGGCGTATGATCTTCGTTTGACGCACACAATACCTCGTTAGAAAGATCTATATGAGGGCTATAAATTTCGACTACAAACATGAGTTAGAGATTGATGTTTGTTCGTTTTCCAAAAAAAAAAAATGTTGTTTAGGGCCTCAAAACAGCTTCGGAAGTTCAGGACCCAAAAAATTGCCAAAAAATAATAAATTGTGCTATAATTACGGAAACTGAAAGAAATAATGGTACAATGGTGGGGGTCATAATGGAATGGGTGGGTGGCCACCAATATCCACCTAGATCAATATGAGCCACACATGATTACATGACATGCTACATAACATTTTAGACAATTCTCCTTGTGAAATACACCATGAGTTTTTATTAAAAGTTACATTAAATATTATGTCTTATCACCAAGGTAAGTGGGGGAAAGTTCATTACATATGGTAAAGTGATAAGGTTCATAGCTATTATCCAAAATATTCAAGATCAAAGTATGAGAGGCTTTGCACAAGATTCACCAAAAACATAAAGTTGGTTATGGTCAACACCATGCACCTTCAAAACGAGTGCTTTAATGAGGACATGAAGATCAAAGGTATTTTATGAACTCTTACATTATCATTGAGATGATTAAAGAGAACATGTTTAAGTTGGACCTACTAGCCTACATGTGTACTCACTCACTCTTTAATTTGGATCACTTGAACCTTTACAAGACATCAATATTAGGTGGTGATAACAAAGAATTAAAAAACTCTACTTTATCTTAAAGAGTTAATTTTTGAATTTATAACAAAGATAGAAACATACGTAGTTCTACAATGCGAAAAACATAATGCTAAATAACAAATATTGAAACTTCAACAAATTGAATAAATAAGAAATTTTCCTATAGGTGACAAGTGGTACACCTTAGTGCAAGTTTAATAAGACAATTTTGGGGGTCAACGAGTCTTAAATGGAGAGGTTTGATTATGAATGGAGCTAAAGACCAATAAAATTAATAATTAGAGAAATCACACTAAAAAATTTGACAATAAGAGATTTTCTATATGTGATGACATGTATTACATTTATAAAATTTAATGCACATCAATAAAAATCTAACAATATTATAAATACAAATATAGTTATTTCTATTGTATTTTCTAACACTATCACCTTAACCATACTAACTAATATGGTATTTTCTAACACTATCACCTTAACCATACTAACTAATATGGTATTTTCTAACACTATAACCTTGGCCATACTAACTAAAAAAAAATTAGTTAATAAAATCCAACAATGTCATAGATATAGTTATATCTCTATTGTACTTTCTAACCTTAAAACCTTAATCACACTAACTCAATTTGTGAACTTGAATGTTTCACATTGCATGTGAATACACTTTCATCGTAATAACACCACTCAATATAACAAGAGCATGACCGAAATGGATAACTTAGTGAATAGTTATAAATGGAAGATGAATAAGTGTAATATATAGCCACCATTTTTGTCAAACTCTAGGTCTATTTAGTCTTCTTTTTTTTACAATTATACACTAATGTATAATTATAAATTAACAAATGGGATGCAAAACAATTTATATTCTCATGAACCATATTATTTATATCTCAAATTTTCTAGTAGGGGTTCATCTCGTTCACTTTATTGAGTTATAGGTTAGCACATATAAAAGAGTCGCAAAGCATTATGTTGTTTCCGTCATAATGTATAAACTTA
>APFE030227605.1:29497-39897 GCA_000404065.3 Pinus taeda
TATTCATTTCATTAAAAAAAATTCCTTTTTGTTAATCATTTTCCTTAATTCAATATTAACATCTATATTCTAACAATTATTTCCTTGTATTAAAATATTATTTATATGTATTATTTATTTAGTCAAATGCTATTTTTTTTTCTCTTCATTTATGTAACTTGATTCCAAGATCTGGTTCTTCATCTTGTCCTAATGATGAACCACACGCGATGGTTCGAAACACGTCGACAAAACTCATGATGTGATTTTTACCGAAAGTTTTCTTACTTTTCATGAGTGAAGTTGTTAGAAATGTGAGGTTTAAGAGTTTGCTAACCATCAGTTCACTTTGAAATCAATAAACGAAATGTTAACAAGTTTTTGAGGAGTTATAGAGAAAACTATGAGAAATCATTTCATTTTCTTTGCTTAACATAAGTGCATATGGGTAGTTCTCTTAATAAGGTCCAAGTTGAAGAATTTTTTAAATTCTAGACAACCATAACTATATCTGTCAGTGAGCTCGAACTGTCATCACAATCAAAGACCAATTATGACATTATTAAATAAGTGGTCAAATAATATCAACTCCATGAAGAATATGTTTTGACTTTATTGAAGTGTATACTAGAAGGTAATTTTCAGAGGATTAGTTGTCTGGAGGTTGGGTCAACTACCACACCAATCCTTTTGTCCTTGAAGAAGAGTGATGGTGGTGATGTAGGAGCATTCCTAGGTAGTTGGTAATGACACACACATGACATATCACCCTAAAAGGTTTGAGTTCAATATTACCATTTAGTTAAATTATAAGAGCAATTCCTCGCATTTAATTAAGGGCAAGGAAACCAAAATGTAGATATTTGGGCATAAATCTAGCAATGGTTTACTTAGGTTCCTCATGGAATCTTATGATTGGTGGTGATGTGGACCCAATTTACACGCAACTATGATGACCATATTTTATGGATGAACAAAGTCAATATAATGAATATGAATATATATTCAAAGGTATTTTTGAATATCTCAATAGTTGGGATCTTTAAGTAGTTCAATCATTGAGAACTTAGAATAGGTTGAGAGACAGTTCAAGCTTCTAGCTCATGAGATTTGATAGCTTGATAGAATGGGAGAATTGGGATATTAAAAAAGAAGATGAACCAAACGATCAAACTTTTGTTTCAAGAAATACCAATCCATATCTTCTTTAGGAAATTCAGAACAAAGGTGAAGGAATCAATTAAAGAAATCCTCAACTAGTTCATCAACATCCATTCTAAGTTGATTGATTCTTTTATAAACATCTCGGTAATCATACCTATCAAACGCTAAATGAAGCTCCTTAACGAGATGGTTAAGAGAATGAATGGAATTAGGTGGTAGAGTGTGACACCATCGGGTAACTCGACCTTCAAGGGTGAGGCAAAAAACAATACAAGCCACATCTTCACAATCAATTTCATAATATTCACAGAACTTAAGAAAAAGAGATGCATGCTCAACAAAGGACGTATCATCCTCATCGTCAAACTTGAGTTGAGACAAGTCATGGAGAGACTCATCAGGGATTGGAAGTTCACCAAGGGATAGGTTAGAAAAAAAACATCGGGAGTATGATTTGAGGTTGAGCCATTTACAATAAGAGATCCAAAACAAACTCAAAGGGACTAGCTTGTCATCTAGCCCTCCTTCTAGCTCCATTTTGTTGACGGTGTTGGAAATACATCAACTAAAGTGGTCTCCCTGATGTAAAGTACTAATTAGACCTCACACCATTTGGAATAGGAACCCCATCTAGGATATTGTCTTAGTTGCCATATATTCTTATAGGTTTGCTTTGGCTACAAAGTTCATCACAAGAGAGTTATTCATAAGTAATCTTGAATCAGCAAGTGAGTATGCCTGGTAAGTGTTTAGTTGTATGTGTGTCAGTATTATTTTATTGCGGAGGGAAAGGAAAGTGATCCTCTAGGATAGAGGTAATAGTACCACCCTAGTAGACACACACATGCAGAAAATATCCATCTAACATCCAACGGAATAGTCCACAAAGATGTGACGGTCATTGCAACCATTATAAACAAGAAAGATCTATCTAACATCTAGCAAAATAGTCAACACGGATGCAACAATTATAGCGGCCATTACAACACATTCTCAATTTGATAAGTACTAAAATAACCAAAATAATTCAACTACTTTAACAAGATGAAAGCAAACATGAATTACAAACATCTACATAATAGTCTTACAAATATTCATAATCCATGCTGGAAGAACGTGTTGACAATGAGGCTTATGATATAAGTAAAAGTCACAAGGCACATGTATATAACAAACACCACTATCCCTAATAGTGGAGTGTTGGAGCCACTCCTTGCTGCCCAAAAGAATTAGTATGTCTCTCTAATGCCTTGTAGGAGGAGCCAAGGTGAAAATTCCTTTGCTCATACAATGAGGGTGTATATATAACCAATGGGGTGATGCTTCACCTCCCTTATGACTCTTTGAATACCCTCACGAATTTTTTACTTCCTATGGTTTTTTTACTGTACATGACTCTTCATATTTTGTACATTTCCTTTGGACTTCCACTTTACAGTACATTTTTGAATAAGAAATTGCATGATCCACAATAATGATGTGGCATATGAAAACTCATGACATGACACCACTGACATGGACTGCTTGATGACATGGAAATGTCAAGCCACTTTTGTTTTTGTTTGTTACATTTCTTCTTGAGGATGCTCTTATATCCACCTCCCTATGGCTTAGGGGTAAGGAGTCTTCAATGATATCAAGTCTTGAGACGTAGTCACAAACTGATGTCCCTTTGTCTTATGTTGATTGATCATCTTGCATAATCAATGAAAATATGTATTTCAACCTGTTTTCCTTCTCCATCTTGCATAATCAACTACAAATATGTATTTCAACATGTTTCTCTTCTCCATCTCCTTCTTCATCATCATTTTATGGTATGATAGAGTACCTACATATGTAATTCACTCATGACAAGATGACATCAATCCGATAAACCCCTAGTCTAAGATGGTGCATGTTGATCCATTGAATGAGATGAAAACGGGTGGCAGGCTGAGGGAGAGGCTTAGTGAATACAAAATTGCACACCTCAGGTAGTCAAGGGTGAAGATTGAGCCTTAAGACTGCATAATGCATAGTTTAGGTTGGACTGGGCAGGAATATTACACAATTTTGGGAATCAATGAGTTGGGCTGAGGGATTTTTCATTGTTTCATCTAATTGCATAGTTCTAGGAGGTAGAGAAGACCTAGTGATTACATAGGTCAGGACCTCAAGGGCTGGGATTGATCTAAGAGACTATGCAATGCGCAATTTAGGCTAGGCTGGAGGGTTAGATTGCACAATTCTAGGGGCCAAGGTCCATGATTGAACATTGGAACTACACAATTCATAGTCTTGGGAGGAAGGAACTATGAATTGCATAGTTTCAAGGGGCAAGGTTGCAACTTGAGGGTTGGAACTACGCAATTCGCAGTTGAGGAAGGTCGGATGAGGCTAAGTTGCTGGGAAGTTTTTGAAATTTGGCTAAGTGTGGGATTAGCTAGATAATGTGAACAATGATATGACTTGACTGTGATTACACACTTAGAAAAATTGATGACAAAACAATATAGATCATCCATGACATATTAGCAATACTTTTCCCGTAGTGTGACAAATTTGCGATGACTTACGACAAGTGCGACACCAAAGATACACTTTGTGACGACTGTGACGACACTTGTGCTAAAGTACTTAAAAAAATTGGGAATGAGTGTGACAGATGTTTACATGGTTAGATAAAATCATTTTCACAAAGATAAGCCTTTGAAACCACCAAAACAATCTTATACACATTGTGCAACAGTTAACATGTGAAAATACGACACTTTTCCTTCCTTGCAAAAGGGACCAAAACACTTAGAGAAAACACATGGAATGGTTCTCAATGTTTGTGATGAAAATATACAAGACCAAGGTAGGCTTTGAAATTTGGTGTAGGCAAAAATTTTGGAGGGTGTTGTAGCAGCGACAATAGGATCCAAGCTTGGGCTTTGGATTCTTTAAGTGTTGACTTTTCTTGTTGACCACTAACCATCTTCCATTGAAATTGGTGGTTTATGGTTTACCACTAACCAAAATAATTTGATTAATATGCTGATTTCTAGATGACCACTAACCACTATTATTTAAATAAGGTGGTGGTTTTTGGATGGCCACTAACCAATCATCTTTCAATAATGTGGTGGCTTTTGTATGACCACTAACCAACTTCACTTCATTAGTTTACTCCCCCCTTTAAAGGTGCATGAGAGTTTCTTTTATCACTGTGCCCCCCCACCCCGCCGCCTCTTACGTGTGGAGAGTACCATCTTTGACTCTTGTGTATTTACCTCTGTTTTGATGAGGTCGTAAGATTGATGTAGTTTCAAGGGTGAAAGCATGAAGATGGTTTACACTTTTGGGCCAAATGTGGTAATGAAATTTCAATTTTTTCCTCTTTTATCGATTTGAAGCCCTCAAAATTCATATAAGATCTGTGAATTTTGATTTAGAGTAAAAACACAAATTGTGGAGAATTATGTTGTTGTCCTAATGATATTTTTTGTAAAAATATTTAGTGTCGTATACTATGTCAATTTTCAATTAAATAGAATGCTTGTCCTTGCAAATTTTCACACATCTTAAGAGGTATGTGTGTGTTCACGTAGTATAACTTAGTATAAAATGACCATCTCATCATACTATATATTATATATAGTATAGTAAATATATTATATATATATACTATATACTCATATATATATATACTATTACTTAGATATATTGTATATATATATATAATATATATATATATAAGCATGATCTACATGGGCAGAACTATGATTTTACATATTAATTTTTTCTTTCCAAAATATATTTTTTATTATGTTTCAAAGTGGCAAAGTATCATTTCAAGTTGCATTTGTAGACACGTGTGTTCATAAGGTTTTTTTCAACTATTTAAATAAATTAAAAAAAGAAAAAAAAAGGTACCCTTTTAAAGAGTACTCGTCAACTAAGATAGTGGTATTTTTTGAAAAATTTTCATTGTGTATATTTTATGATATTTATTTTTTATTCAACCTCTTTAAAATAGTTCAAAAAATTCGAGCATTATGTTTAAAATAAATTAGATGAAAAATATCATATGAATTCGAAAATATCAAATGTGTATGCCATTAGATAGAGTATTCCTTCATGAATCCAATGTGATAAACTCTTCCACCTAAGGAAAAATTTAGCCCTAAGTCTGCTAGGGTACAAAATGGTGTTGCATAAAATTTTGCAAAAGAGGTGCTAAAATTGCTGATTTTAGGACTTAAGAAGCTCAATCGAGTGCTTAAATTTCAAATTTAAATAGCTCAATCAAGGGCTTTGTAAATGCTTGATCAAGCCATATACGTGTTTAATAAGGGCTTGATTAAGCGCTATGGCTCAATCGAGCTATGTAGTTCGATCAAGCTATTATGCTCAATAGAGCCTCTGAAAAAAAATTGAATGATCTAAATTTAAAATTTTATCTCATTTTAAAATTTCAAATCTTATTAGAATTTTTGTTATAATGTCATGTAAAAAACTTATCAAATTTAATATTATTATTAAAAGGATATTATAATATTAAATTAAATGATGAATGATATTAATATAAAAAGTTTAATTCCCCGATCGGGGTGTGAGATGGTACATATTGAAAATCACAATGCATAATGGATTGTGTTCAGATCCCACAACAAATCTCTGCCACCCTCCACATGCTCCACTCACATGGTATGGTTGAATTTGATAGCAAGGTAATTAATTTGAGGAGGAAAGGTGGCAATAAGGCTTCAATCCGGCATGATCCCAGCCTTTGTGGTGTTCATTCTGGTAAGTTGTATGTTGGTGAATTGGTTCCATATCAACGCAACAGAGTGCTCAACAAGCCTTGATAGGAGACCACGTCGGCCCCTTGCAGAACCTGGGTTTTCTTTTTGTGGGCTTCAGCTAGTTGTCTTGGGTATGTACTCAGTCCTATGTTCCTCTTCTACGTCATGGATATGTTCTCCTGTCTGTGGGTTTTAGGGGACGAAAGATCTGAGATGTGTAGGTAGATAAGGAAGGACTGGTCCTGTGATATAGGTTCAATTGTCTTGGCTTTGTACGATGGATGTTTTGTTTTATGTACCCCTATGTCAATTCTTTATGGAATTTTGTTAATTTGTATGGGGGTTTTAATAGTTAGTCCCTTGATATGTTCAAGGCTCACCTGGTTCTTCTACTGACATATCCAATCTAGGTTATATATGCGAGCTTGTGGTTCTGGCCTAAATCCATTAAGGCCTCTGCATGTGATTGGTTTAAGGTCTCTCTCTTTCTTCAATAGTTCTCGATATTGTATGACCTATGCCTACCAAGGAAAATTTTAAGGATGAAAGTTTATCTTAAAGTTTAGTAACCTTGGCGAATCCTTCTAGTCCCTAGCATCCAAATTTTAAAATGTTTGATGATAATTTTGTAAAAGTGTTTCTATTTCTAATTATTTTTTATTATAAATATATAATATTGGCGATCTTTAAGTTAAAATAATTTTATACTATAAAATTTTGGCGAATTCAATTTCATAAAAATGGAATTTGGTGAATCTTTTTTTTTTTGGAAAAAACATGGAATATTAGTCCACCTACAAATATTAGCCCCTAAAATTTTCCCTTCCTATGACAAGTTCTTCTCTCTTAGGGCCCTGATAGGGAACATATGATGATTCTAGGTTTTGTTCAAAATGTGTCTCTTAACAATGTTTATCTTGACAGGTGCTACGACAAATGGAATTCCCTTTCCATTCTTGGGTCCCAGACTTTGGCTCACTTGGGGTTGCTTGTTGGTCTTTCAGTTAAGTGTTTGTAGGTTGATTTTTGGGTGTTTCAAAGTAAACCGCATGGCTCATGCAGTCGTTGGAAAAAGTAGAGCCACCTGTGGTTCCAGTGGTCATGGGAAATAGGTTAAATCATAACCTTATAATTTAGGTTCCTCCTCTGATAAAGCCCATGGATGAAAGCCCAACACTTAGATAATTGAGGACGTAGAGAGGGCATACCATACAGGCTTGACCTCGGTTTTCCAGCTTATATCTCAATGGGAAGTTGAGCTTAATGAGAAAGTAGGTACTCTTGATCCAAATTTGGATGAATGGAAGGATTTGGTTCCAGACCCGAGCAACTCCTGAGGTCACACCTCCCAATACTAGCAGACACTGCACTTGTTTTGGATGATGAAAATCCTCCTAATGAAAGAACTGGAACATATCCCCTTAAAATCGATCACATAGGTCGCGATAGTTCCATATTACAGTCAATATTTTTAGTAGTTAAAATTTCAGCTACAACAACAAAGTGGTCACCTCAGTCACATTGAGAGGCACATCCTTTGCATATCGCAATTTGAATTCCCTAGATCGATTGCTAAAGATCCGACCCTAGTTGATTCTGCAGAAAATGAATAGTCTGATGATTCCCCTCTGTTTTAGTTTCTAGTGTATGCAACAATTTTTGTATGTCCAATATTTCCAGTATGTTTATAGTGATCTATATGTTATGGAGTTCCAAGACAATCAAACATTCATAGCTTGGATAGATAGACTGATTTTTTGTTGTTTTTTGATGGATTATCATGCTGTTAGGTGGCCAACATATATGGTTTCCTTTGGGTATGTTGAGGCCACCTAACCATTCTGATGATGGATGTATCCTACCCATTTTTGTGAAAATTAATGAAAAAGAAAGGAACTACCAAGCTTATATATATAATTATATATATATAATATATTATTATTATATATATAATATATATATATTATTTATATATATATAATATATTATATATATATATATATATTATAATATATATATATATATATAGATTGTTAATATTAAATTTATCTAATTTTGGATTAACATAATATTATTACCTTTAATATAATATAAAATTTCTTATATTATAATATATACCACCACAACCACATTAATAAATTTGGTTGATATACACCATATGCGTCAACAAAAGAGTCGTTAACACAAAAAAGTCATACAAGCTGACTTAACATATGTTAATTTTCTTTAACGTAGTTTTTTATAAAGCTAACATAATAAAATATATAATATTTTTAAAATATTGAAGTAATCATAAGCTAAAGCTACATTTAAAGAAATAAAACCTAAACAGTTTCAATTGGAAGAAATGAAGCGCTCTATGTATCTTTGATGGAAATAGTTGGAACATTAATATTTTAGAGAATTTTAGATCATTTATTTCCCATGGAAAATTATCATTTTCCCTCCCAATGAATGTACAACACACATTTGAGATCTTGAATTTTAAATATGTATTATATAAATAAATAAATAAATTGTTGTACTTGACATCAAAATAAAATAAGATTAAACAAAATATTTTAATCGTCAAACTATTTAAATTTTTTGAAATATAGAGTGAGAGAGAGTGGGAGAGAAGGGTAAGCGAGAGGGGGACACAAATATGGAGAGACGGAGAGGAGGAGAGAGTCTTTGGGAAAGAGAGGGAGCTCGAGAGATGGAGTTAGAGGAAACAATAGGGAAGGAAGAAGTTCAAGACATATAGAGAGATAAATGTGGAAAGAGAGAGAGAGTGACAACGGAGAGATGGAGAGAGAGTGTGTATGTTTGGGGGTGAGATAGAAAGACAAAGGAGGACTATAGATGGAGAGAAGGGGGTGAGATAAAAATACAAAGAAGGACTTTAGATGGAGAGAAGGGGGAGAGATAATGAGAGAGGGAGGGAGATAGCCAACAGAGTTGCAAGACAAAGCTAGAGAGAGAGAGAGAGCGAGAGAGAGAGAAATGGGGGAGAGATAGAGGGAGGTGGGAGAGAAAGGAAGAGTGAGAGGAATTAATAGGGAGGGAGAGATAGAGATGGAGTTTTAGGGGGAGAGAGAGGGAGGTAAGAAGAAAGACATATAGAGAGAGAGAAATGTGGAGAGAGAGAGAGGGAGTGGCAAGGGAGATGGAGAGAGAACGAGAGAGGAGAGTAGGAGGGAAGAGATATAGAAGGGGAGATAGAGGGTGAGAAGGGATAGGGAGAGAGGAAGGGAGGGATATATAGATATATATGGAGAAACAATTTGCATGTTTGTGGGGTGACATAGAGAGACGAAGATGTGTATGCACTAAATGCATTGATTTTAGTGTATAAATGTTGATTTCTAATCCTATTTGATTTCTTTCAAATTAGATGCATTGATTTCTGTGTAGATGTTGATTTCTAATTCTATTTCATCGCTTGCATTAGATGTGTTCATTTCATTAAAGATGTTAATTTATAATATTGTTTTATTGAGCTTGATTTAGGTGCAGTGATTCCAATGTAGATGTTGATTCCTAATCTTATTTGATTGCTAGCACTAGATGCATTTATTTTAGTGTAGATGTTGATTTCTAATCCTATTTGATTGCTTGCAGCATTAAATTCATTGATTTCAGTGTATATGTTGATTTCTAATTATCCGATTAGATTTTTTGCATTAGATGCATTGATTTGAGTGTAGATGTTTATTTTTCATTCTATTCGATTGCTTGCATTAGATGTATCGATTTCAATGAAGAGGTTGATTTCTGACAAATGATGTAACTAGATATAAGATGTACATTAATTTCAAGGTAATTAGTTTAACATTTTGCATTGATTTCAATGTAAGCACAAATCAATTATTGACGATGTGCATTATGACTAAGCTTTTGTAGATAACCTCAAACAAAATAAAGTCGAATAAAATTTGTATTTGTAACTTTTACATCTCTGCATCTTTTAAAATTGAATATATAACTTATTTCAATCATATTTGAGTTTTTAAAAATTGAATAAACCTTAAATTTCCATCATAAGGAATTGATTGAAATACTTGGATAACTACTTGTAAATTTAGGAAAGTTGATAACATTAATATAAAATTATAGAAATGTTGTCATATATTGTTGTTTGACCTATATATTAAATTCAATGCCACTGACTTATATCATGTTATGATTAAGATCTTGTAGCTAATATCAAAATAAATAATTTTGAATAAAATCTATTTGTTGTTTACATGACATCTTACAATATTAAAATTGAATAGAACTTATTTCAATCATATTTGTGTTTTTTAATTGAATCTTGAGATAGGAAATTGATTGAAATACTTAAAAAATTTGTCCATGCAATGGTATATGAGTGGGTCACAAAAAAATTCAATCATACTTCATATTGTCTTGTAAAAAGTGTATTTTAGTGCAATCAACATCTATGTTATTACAATTCAATTTTAAAAATAAATTATTTGAATTATAAAAGCATATATATAT
>APFE030227605.1:44005-60584 GCA_000404065.3 Pinus taeda
TAAATAATTATAGAGTTCTATGTTATAACTTTATGTTATGAACTAAATAGTTATAGAACTATGCTATGCTATATATATATAAAAGTAAGTTATCAATTAGTTAAATATATATAATTATATAGTAATTATGTTGTGAGACTATAGTATGGTTATGTTGTAACATGCTCTCTCTCTCGTCTCCTCTCCCTCTCTCTCTCTCTCTCTCTATATTATATAATATATATAGTGTTATACTAAAAACTAGTATAAACCTATGTATGTTATATATATACATATAATATATATAGTCACATGACTTATATATATAATATATTTATATAATATAATATATATATATATATATAATATATATTATACATTTTATTTTTAGATTATAACTTTAAAGATTAATATTTTTATTTTAAAGATTAGAATCGTACTATATTTTATTATTAATAAAATATTTAAAATAAAATTAATTTAATTTAAAAACTAAAATAAAACAAAATTTCTTATTTTATAAATAGAGGTTCACTATGAGCAACTATATTCATCATGTCAATCTCAAGCTCCTAATTTACTTATATGTTTCATTGTTTTCTGTCTTGAGTTTTTTTGGGTATATTTTCAGTGAAATTTGCTAGAAATTTAAAATGCATTTAAATAAAAATATTTAAAAAACTTTGAAAATTTATTTCACAAAATTCCTAAAGAAAAAATTTAAAACCTAAAATAATTAGAAAAAAATTGTTTTTACCATTCAAAATAAGAAAATATGCATTTAATACACAAAACAGTGTAAGTAAGAAACAAATTTATAACCTAAAATATGGTTTTTTTGGTTGTTTCAAAGTGTTTTCTAGGTTGTTTTGAAGGGTGTTTTTATGATTTTCTAGGTTGGTTTTGTGGTTTTATAAATTGTTTTGAATGACTTTTTTTATGGTTTTCTTGGTTGATTTTGTGATTTTCTAAGCTTTTTTAAAGGTTTTTTTTGTGGTTTTCGTAGTTTCTATATGTTTTTTTTTTTTAATTAATTGGTTTTCATCGTTTTTGTACATGGTTTTTTTTTTAAGTAATTTGTTACATTTTGCGAAAAAAAATTGAATAAGAAAGACAAAGGATATAGCACCTACTTTCGTTTGAGCCTTTGCGATGTTGGCGAGGTGGTTGGTGAGATTGATTTGAACACTCCAGTATATATTAAAAAAAAGGCGCAATTGAGCCTTAAAGCTCTATCAAGCACTATAGCTCGATCAAGCATATAACTCGATCAAGGTTTAGTTTTTAACCCTTGATCGAGCTTCCTTTTTAGTGCGTAAGGAGCTCGATTGAGCGCTTAAAAAGGCTCGATCGAGCAATTACTTTTTCTACCCAAATGAGCCCTCTTTCGCCCAAAAGTGTAACCCAACTCCATGCTTTCACCCTTGAACTTCACTTCTTTATTCCATTTCTTGGAATTTATCCATCCATAATTGACTGACCTTTTAACCTTCTTCTTCTTTTGACATTTCTCTGGTAAGAGATTTGTTTTCACACAATGAATATAGGGATGGAGATCAAAACACTAACTCTCCATATGACCAACTCTTTTGAAATGTAGACACTTTTTATCAATATTCTTAATTTGATCAAGAAATTCTACACTCACAAACTAAATTGGTTTGGAGAAATTTGGAATATAAAAGTTATCATCTTTCATGTATCCCAATGCATGTTGATTTTTGTTGAATGAGATTTATTGCCAAGGTCTAATAACCATATTTAAAAGACAATTTTTTATTTTTTTTTTTTCACAATGGCTATTGTTACTGATATTATGTGCTTCATTCATTGATTCCACTAAGTCATATGTATCACACTGTGCATTAATCACTTGTATTGTGTCATGCTTATCACAAGTTACATCAAATTTTGCCATTATTTCAACTGTATCACTTGTTGCATCAAAATTTTGAATAAGGTCTTATTCATCACATGTTGCACCAATTTTCTTTATGAGCTCTTCTATGCCACAAGTTGCATCAATTGTCTGGATAAATTCATTTGTATCACAAGATGTATTCACCTTTCCTATTAGATATTTTGTATCACAAATTGCATCTACCTTCACTATAGACATTGCATCAATCATATCATCAATTTGATCCTGATTTTCTCTTAACATAGTCTGAAGAGCATCAAGTGTAATATCCCTCCCTTTAATAATTAAATAATAAAATAATAAAAATTAATAATAAATATAATAATATATATAAATAATATGATTAATATAGATAAAAATAAATTTTATTAAAAAATAATACAAAATAAATAATAATAATATAAATAATAAATAATAAATTCACTTAATAATTAAAGAATAAAAATAATAAATCATTAAATAATATTATAAAATATAACAAGAAAATAAATAAAATAATAAAAATAGTAATAACTACACTAAAGCTCTAAATAAGAATAAATAGTAATAAAACAAAGAAAACAATAAAAACGAATCAAGAAAGCAATAAAAATCAAAAGAAAAGTAAAGAAATAAAACAAGAAAGCTAAAAATCAAGTTGCATGTAGACACATGGAGTGTGTGCATGTGGTTCCCCATCCAATGTTGTTCTATTGAATAGATGGTGAGGAAGATGAGAGGCATTCTTGCATTCCATCATTCCGAGATTCTATCTTTCATTCTCTTGGGAGAATGGTATACTAAGACTTAGGAGCACTGGCAGTAGTCGTTGATTGAGGGCTCGGGGGTGGCCAGTTGTAGCAGAATCCTGTACAATTGAGCCTACGGTTGGGAGGAGAGTCGTCCCCAAAATCTTGTGTTCACTTCGTACACTGCAAATACAGGTAATATAGGTAATTTAATTCGTAAGAATTTGTTTTCCATTAAGAGATTAATTTCAGTTTTACTTTGTGCTGTTACATATGGTATCAGAGCAAGTTTAACCCTTAGGGCCTATGGGCATTCAGAAATTTACTTTGTTGGAATTTTTAACTTGACTTGTTTTAAACTTACAGGTTGATTACTTCCAGGAGGTGGCATAAATTTTTTAAACCCTCACTATGACATAAATTTTCTTTATTCAATGCATACTTACTGCATAGTTATATTTTGATTAGTTTTTGTGATTACGTTTCTGCGCTAATCTACAAGGCTCACAGCTTGGCAATGAATTCTAGCAGGTGACAGTTCAAACGCTGGTCTAAAATATGCTTTCTTGATTCTTTTTTATTGTTTTCTTTGTTTTATTACTATTTATTCTTATTTAGAGCTTTAGTGTAGTTATTGCTATTTTTATTATTTTTATTTATTTCCTTGTATATTTTAAATATTATTTATGATTTATTATTTATATTCTTATTATTAAGTGATTTATTATTTATATTATTATTATTATTATTTTGTATTATTTTTATTATTTATTATTTATATTATATCATTATTTTATTATATATTATTATATATTATTTTTTATCATTTATTATTTATTATTAAAGGGAGGGATATTACATCAAGTAATTTATCATTCATTTCTATTTCCTTTTGAAGATATTTTGCAACTGGTAGTGTGTCAGCCATTTGATCCACTATTGTTTGAGTTTGCTGTAAGTTCCAGTCAAGGACTTTAATTTTATTGTGCAATTCATGGTTTCACTTTTGTAAGTCTTTAATTTCTTCAGATGATTCAGACTTATGTAGGAACACAAAAAAAATATAGATATAAACATAAACACAAAGATGCAACAGAAATAAAATTTCGTTTCATTAATATCAAAGAAATGAAATATGCTTACATGTAGAGTGGAAATAAACTAGCTTGGGTGATGGTAGCTTATCTCTGAGAAGAGGTATGGTGGCTACATGCCTCTAACCTTTTTATTATTGGAAAACAAGGGGAAACCCTAAACAAAAAAAAACCTAACCCTATGAGATGGAACACCAAGAGTTTGTGGGCCCCATTGGGGTTAGTTGAGCAGCCAATTTCCTCGGGTTGTAACTTTGGCATATGATATTTGTTTGGAATGTATGATACCTCGCTAGAAATATCTATCGAAGTACTAAAAGATTTTCTATATGCCCCAAGCCGTGCCGATGGGCCTACTGCGTACCTCAAAAAACATTGTTTAGGGGGTCAAAACAGCTCCGGAAATTCAAGACTGAAAAAACTACTAAAATAGTAGATGTTGTTATAATCAAGGAAACTAATGAAATCGACTAGAGGTCTAGGTGGAATAGGAGGTTGGCCACCAATATCCACCTGGATAAGCCCTCCTCCCTTATGAAGCAATGGTCCCCATTACGTGCAAAGCCTCCATGAGGTGAGGAAATTTATGTTGAACTTGGTACCTGGAAAGCCACTTGCCCTAATGAAGGAGTTAGCTTGCTTTGACAACTCGATATAGCTAGATCCTCTATTGGCGAGTGTTCTTGATATATGTGTCCATGATCCTGTCAATTTTTTCCTAATCGATGCAGCTTGGGTTGAGTTCTGTTGGTGTCAGCTACTCAACAATGTCGGATGTGTCCAACAATGGGGGACATTATGGTCACAACCGGTCTACATTGAATACTAGGTGCAGGCCAAGGAATGGTGGAATGTTGAGATCAAAGTCATTGTCCCCTACAACCTTGGTGATGGCGTACAACCCATATCAGAGAGGATGAAGCTTGTAGTGGGGCCCACTAAGGCGCTCCTTCTGCAAATGTAACCAAACTTTTTCGCCCATCTAGAACTTGTGTGGCACTTGATGTTGATCATGAAGCTACTTGTAATTAGCATTGGATCTGTCCACTATGTCATGGACATGCTAGCGAATGTGTTGAATGCACTCAATGAAGTTTTGAGCTTGGTCAGCTTTGGACTGGACACAAGATGAATCTACTTGAGTAACTGTAAATGGTATGGCCACATCAATGGGACATAGTGGCTAGAATCCCAACCCCACCTGAAAGGGGTTGTGTTTAGTTGAGCTATGGAGAGATCTGTTGTAGTTGTACTGGACATAGAGGAAGCTTTAATCCTATGTGCGTGGATGCTTCGAGTTGTACATGCGAAAAATATGCACGATCATCATGTTTATGACCTTTGTTTGGCCATCAGTTTGGGGGTGGAAGGTTGTGGACTTAGTGAGCTTGGTATCCAACATTGATTAGAGGCTTAGCTAAAACGTACTTAGTAACCTATTGTCACAATATGAAATAATGGATTGTGGGATCCCAAAATGTATCCACACTCATTCAAAGAAGGGCTTAGTAGTGGCTTCTGTTGTGATACTATTCGCCCAGGCTGCCAGAATGGCCATCTTAGAGAATCTTTCGATGACCATGAACACATAGGCATTTGCATGCTTAGTAGAAGGAAGGCCCGACATGTAATCCATGGAGATGGATTCCCAAGGCCGATTAGGAGTAGTCACATGAGTAGTTAGGTCTTGCTTCTTGATTGTTGGTTTGGAAATGGTGTAGGCAGTGCAGGATCTGATGTACTTCTCGAAGTCCTGTTGAAGGTTCGACAAATGAAAATACTTCTGCAACACTGCCATTTTTTTCTATACTCCAAAATTTCTAGCGAACCAACCATAGTGTGCCTCCCAAATCATCTTAAAATGCTCACTTCTAGGAACACATGTTGTCCCAGGTGGCATAATAGTGCTTCTGGAGGTGAAAATATAGAACTTGCTTGCCTTCCAAGAGCATCTAGTATTTGTTGCCAAATTTTAGATCGCTCTTGTAAAGATGCAACCACCCCAAAGTCTCGTGTCCACAAGAGTTGAGCACAGTGGTCAGCACCATAAGTGGTGGTCTTCTGAGATAAACTGCAACATTATTTTTGATTCCCTTCTTATACTTGATGTTCAAATGGAACTGTTACAAATATGTGGACCATTTCTGATGGCAATCGTTATGCAACTTCCCTTGTGTTTGTATGAATCATAGGGGTAAGTGGTATGTGTGGATGACTGTGTCCTTCCCCAAGATGTAATTCTTCCATTGTCAGTAGACTTGCACAATAGAATAAATCTCTTTTCCATGAGTGGGATATTTTTAGACTATATTTGAAAGTTTATCACTGTGATATGCCATTGGATGCCCTTGCTGGGTAAGGACTGCACCAATTGCATAGTCAGAGGCATTTGTCTCAATTTCAAATGGTTACTATAGGTGTGGTAATGTAAGAACTAGTGAAAATCAAAGGCGATGCTTCAACTCAACAAACACGTTCTATTGGAATTCATACCAAAAGAAATTTTATTTCATTCTGCTCTTGGTGACTTGACTCAAAGGCCAAGTGATATGAGAGAATCCTAACATGACCTTGCAATAGAAATTGGAAAGACCCAAAAATATGCGAAGCTCTGTTAAAGTGGTTGGGGCTGGATAATATCGAATAACTTGTATCTTGGTTAGGTCCACATGCAAACTCCACTCATTAATGATGTAACCCAGATATTGAACATGGGTCATACCAAAAGTGCATTTCTCCAAATTGGCACACAATTTGTGTTGTTGCAAGGTTTAGAGGACTTCTTGGATATGTTGTATGTGCTCTTCCCAACTCTAGTTGAAGATCAAGATGTTTTATAGGCACACTACCATGAACGTTTTGGTGAATGGCTGCAATATGTCCTCCATCATCCACAAGAAGGTTGCGGGGACATTTGTCAACCTGAAAGGCATGACTAGCTATTCAAAAATTTCCTCCTTGGATTTAAAGGCAATCTTCTACACATTAGAGGGTTCAATTGGTACCTAGTGATAACCGGAATTCAAGTCAATATCGCTAAAATATTTCCCCCCCTTGAGCTGGTCTAGAAGGTCATCAATTTGTGGGATTAGATACCTATTCCAGGCAGTGATCTTGTTCAGTGCTTGATAGTCAATACAGAGTCTCCAGGTCTCATATTTCTTCTATACCAAGACGATCAGGCTTCCACAGGGTGATGAACTTGGCTTGATGTGCCATTTCTATAATAGCTCTTGAATCTGCCTCTTAATTTCATCGTTCTCTAGAATAGAGTGTCGATAGATCAGTTTGTTGAGTGGAGGCACATCTGGTGTTAAAATATGAAACTGCATTTAAATTCCACTTTAGAAAGATCACCTAATGGAGATTATGATTTCATTTAATTCCTCTTTTCGATAGGACCAAAATCGACCTAAAGATCACTCAAAATGGATAAAGGAAAGTGTACTTATGAAGAAAAGTTCAATATTTGATAAGGGCGGCCCTAAAGCAAAGTGGACCACCTTGGAAGGCTATAAATACAAGTGTCCTCTACCTCATTTATACACTACAATGAGGCACTCTTATGTCTCAGTTTTTGGCTTGTATAAGTTTGAGGCTCGTCTACGAAAGAATAAGTTTGCTTTGAGTTAAAAGTGCAGGGTCCAAAGCTCGCATTTCAAATATAGGGTTTTGGGCCATAATTGCAAGCACAACATAGAAGGAGCTCAACCACAGTTTCTTTGACAAAGGCTCATGCATGTGATTGGAGCCGTCTAATCGCACGTACAACTCACTATGCATGTGATTGGGAGTTAGGGTTTCCGTTGTCCAGATTTGACCCCAGTCGCTCGCTTGCTAGGCTTAAGGGAGCGAATCGAAAACTATGGTGGCTTACATAACTCCTCCTCCATGCTACCAAGACCTAAAAGATGAAATCTCAATCTTCCAAAGTTTTCACTCATTGACCACAAACATTAACAGTTCATTACACTCTTCAGAATCAGGGTTTTGATTATAAGCATTGTTGAGTTCATTCCATGGATGTTGTAATTGTTTTGTTGAATAGTTGCGTAGATGAAGATATGTACCATTATACTCTCTTTTTCTTAATCATTTGATGACGATCTAACAAGAAGAAGAATTTGAAAACGTTTTCCCCATAGTGGGTTTTTTCTGTTGAAAATAGCAACAAGAAATGATAAAAATAGAATCCAAAATATTCCAATTTTAATTTGTCACTGAATTAAAGTTGTGAATTAAAATTCGAATTTAGTCTCACCAACTGCTTGAAAATAATTAATTAATTCATTATGGATTAATTAGTTGGAGAAATTCAAGCTAGAAGTCTTTGTGAAGTCATGCAACAATTATCCCTTAATTAAGGAGATAAGGTTAAGTTATATTTGAGTTGCAATTAGTTAACTCAGTTTACTGAGTTAAGTCCAGTTAAATTAGTTCCAAATTGTTTGAGGAACTAATTGTGAGCTATCAGTCAATTGATGCATGCATGCACTCAACCAGTGTACTCTAGATAACTAAAGATTCCCTCATCAGTAACTCATGCGTGTCTGTTCTAAGAAAGACCCAATTGAGCTAAATGTTAAGGACAGTGTACTATCAGTTGCATGTGTTTTCCTATAAAGGAAACTCATGCATGCAGTCAAGGCAAGGTTCCTTGAGGATTGCGTTGTTCTGACAGTGCGTTAGAGTAGTGTGTGAGAACAATGTTACACTGGATGAAGGAGATCATCCCAGAGGTAACTGCGTAAGGAAATAGAAGCTTGGAGGGTAGAGGAGAATGCTTGTGAGAAGTTTTGATTTCCTGTGAGTATCCAAGAGGATTGTACTGAGAGCTAGCTAGCTATGAGAGCTAAGGCTTTGTATAATTTTGATGTATTCCACCTTGTATAATAATACAGATAGTGGGGTTTTTAGTTGAGGCTTTCCCTTGAGTATTTTCTATGTTTCATGTGCATTGATTCTTCTTCTTCTGGTTATATGCGTTCAACTCGATCTTTCTCAATCTTTAAGCTTCCACAAATTAATAGTAGAAGTAGATTATAGTATTTTTCTTTGCTATATTGCATTATCGAGTTAATCTATAGTCATATTTTCTACATAGATCTCAGAGGTAGATTTGTAGAGAATTTACAAAATTTCAACATGGTATCAGAGCTAGATGATCTATAGAGAAATTTATACACAGTATCAGAGCAAAGGTTATCAGAGCCGTGGACAGTATACTGAGAAGAGAATTCGAAGTTTGAAGTTCGGGGTTGCGGGTGAAAATTGAATTCATCTCAAACTTCAAGGTTGGTCAATGGCATTCTATGGCTTGAGACTTGAGTATGCCTTGGATGGCAGCTCGCATTACATAGCATGGAAAGATCACATGGAGGCTATATTAGAAGACAATGGCTTGAAGGATTTCATTTATCAATAAATCCCAAAGCCGGGTTCAACTAATGCACAAGAGTTGGTTGAATGGAAGAAGTGTGTGGTGAGGGTGAGACAGATCATCCTTGAGGGATTTCAAGACCACATTGTCTCGAGTCTCCATGGGAAGGATACTCCATATTCAATGTGGAAGACATTGAAGGACCTCTACTAGAACAGTAGTGACCAGAGGAAATTGGCGCTCAAGGATAAGCTTCGAAGAATCAAGATGGAGAACTACGATACTATTTCCACATATTTGAACAAGCTCACCACTTGTAGAGATGAGCTTAGAAGTGTGGGAATAACTACTACTGATGATGATATGGTGAGCCTCCTCGTGGGCTCCAGTATTGCAGCAATAATGTTGCAACTCCTGGGACTCCCTTCTTTACTTTTATCAACTCGGTAGTTCGTAACAAACTTGGAAGCAACAGTGTTGTATGCACAAGTACTAGCTCTTGTCGCAGCTGTCACTTGGTCAGCTGGCACAAGTCCGCTAGGAGCTTAAGCCAACTTCTATGAGCTCTTAGAAGAAGCTTTTTAATTGATGGATGAAAGCTAACTCGAAGGAAGCTAATCTATTTGCGAAAAGAGATTGAAAAACTAAAGGAAAACACAAACCCTAGCAAACCCTAATTCTACCAGCTAGTCCTACTGATGCAAGGAAGAGAATGCAAACTACTAAAAGAGATGCCATTACTTCTATGAAGGTGAAATACATGTGTCTAGACTACCTCTATCTGAAGAAAACATCTTTTTGTATTTTTGATTAAGTCGTCAGTTTCATCATGCATATGCTTTCATTATTCTTTAACTGTGCAGGGGTGGATCAAGGAGGAGAAATGCTTGGAAGAGGTCGGGAAGGTTCAGAGAGGGTCTAAAGAGTCCCTAACACCCTTCCAGAGAGTTTCACAAAGTTTGGCTGTCAAGAAACCTCATTTGTGGGCTTCTACAGGAAGTCTGTAGGGGTTCTACAAGATGTTCAAGAATTTCTAAAGGATGTTCAGAAATTTCTACAAGATGTTTAAAAATTGGATTTTAGAGGATGGGTGAGTGAGGGAAGATGCAAGAATGGGTATGGAGGTAGGATAGGGGCCTGGAGCGACCCAGGGACTGGTGGATGGAGTGGTGATAAGGTGTAGAAGGCTGAATTGGCTCAAAGAAGGCTGAAACAGTGATTGCACAAAAAGGTAGGGTTATGTGGGCAAGAGGACAGATGTGAGACGAGGAACCTAGCTAGGAGATGGAACAGATGGCTCTGATGAAGCTTAGGTGGATGAAAGAGTGGTAGAGATGCCCTGCACTATGTACATTCAACTGAATCAACAAAGTCTTGCAAGTAATCAAAATCCTAGCTAATCTAATCTGACCAACAATAACGTGAATGAACAACAGCTTTATTTGAAAGAGAACCATGTATGTCAAATATGCAATGAAAAATTTCAAAGATTTGAACACATAACCAACTTCTGCAAATGGAAATAGTACACTAAGGATTGCATGGTAAAGCAAACTAGTTTTTTTGTTCGGGACAACACGGTTACTTCAATTCCAGCCCCTAATCCAATAAGGAAGAGGTGAAACCAAAATTGTTGTTGACCCTTTTCTGGAGCTATTTTCCCTGTTACTATCCTACCAATCTATTCTAAGCATCTGAAGCAATTCTATTCATAAACAGTGACCTAGTTAATCAACACAACTAAACCTGCGTAACAGAAATACGTTTGCAAATGCATAAAAGGAAAACAATGATGCATAAAGAAAGATAACAGTACAAAAAGGAGACCCTAGGCTCTCAGGTTGGGCCCAACCCTGAGAGCTACAGCTCCTATAGAAAACTCAGAGTTGATATAAAACCGGACTGCTTATCATTATCAAAAAATAGTCATAAGTCAAGAGTTATGCCAAAATGGCTACAAGAGAAAAAGCTAAAGCTGACAGCACTGTAGTGCAGAAATATGCAATGGTTTCCAAAAGTCCCTTACGAAGGCTAATTCCTTATCATTTATACACCACGAGGGCCCTAGCTGGCCTCCTAAATCTATGGGACTTGGCTGTCCAAACTGTTAGTAGACAGTCCCTTTCCAAAATCTGCTTGGCTGCCTTCAAGATCCGTTTTTGGTGGCCTTTAATCTTGGAGTTTGGGGGTGAAGATCCCAAGGAAGGGCTATTTAATGTCATAGACAACCCCCCTATGAATTCTCACCTCAAGCTTGGCTGTCTTCTAGCCCATGATTGCTCGGTTTTGCTCCAACATGTGTCAAAAAACCTGAAATAAGCACGTGTTAGCTACCTAGGAAGAGTGACTACCCTTATTCGTACAAATGACATAAACATACTAAAAAATAATGCATAAGCTATGAAAAATGAAGGATTGAACAAGGACTGAATAAGGATAATTAGGCCAAATGAGCCCAATAAGTTACCCAATTTGGGGCTCATCATCACCCCCCTGCTAGAAGGGTTGGTCATGCTCTAAGCAACTAGTCCATCTCCTCATCCTTAATTGCTTTGATCGCCTCCCTCACATCCCAGGCTTCTGAAGTGGTATCCTCTTCACTGTCATGGAATTCGGCCTTCCTTTCCACCTCTTCCCACTGCTTATGCTCTTCTTCTTATGTGCCTCCTTCTAACAATCCCAAAAGCAAAGGTGGACCTAACTTGGGGCCTATCTAGCTGGCCTGGAGGTTTTGCATAGACTTTTTGTAGAGAGGCACTCGTGCCAAGGCCTCCCTCATTCTAGTTGGAGTGTGGTATTCCCTGATTTTGAGGCTGTGGGACAATGTGTTCCACCTACGGGTGTAAGCATGAACGCAATTGTCCCCCAATAATCGCTCTATATCCTCAAAGTGCGCTATGGCCTGAGCCTTCCGATCCATATAATCTAACAAAGCCTGAGAGTTGGTTGCTAGGTGCTGGTGGGCGGATATCAATGCTGTGGGGTCCCCTGGCTTTGCTCTAATCAGCAGTGGTTCGTGTAGTTCTCGGTCCATGACATTTTTGACCTCTGCCACTCTCTTTTCTTCGTGGTTTAGCCATGAGGTCATTGCCATCAGCTGCATGTCCTCTACTGCTGTGTTGGGGTCCCACGAGGTTATGTTTGGAAGGGCCAAATTATGAAGGTAGAACTTTGATAGCTTAGCCTTGTCTTCCGATGAACTGCTGTTACATAATCCATGAACTGCTAGGGATTTTGGATTTGGGAGATACCCCTCTGTGCCAATGTGTTGATTTGGAATTGCAGCCACTGATCCCAGAGGTATAGGCCATAGGATTTGGCTGGCTGCCTACATTGCAGAGCTTTCATTACCCAACTGGCCATGCAGGCCAGTTGTGCCTCCTTTTCTTGCATCTGTTGTTTTAGAGATTATATCTCTAGGCCTGCTTGCAATTCCCTTTCCTGTAGTTACCGGTTTAGTTCCTCCAGATCAACTTGCATTCCTTCTTTTCCTTGAGGCTCTGTTGTGGTGTCCTTGGCTGCTGTGTCCTCTTCTTTCCTCTGTCCTTTTAGCTGTAGCTGCTGTCTAAGCAACTCATTCTCTTCTCGTAACTTGGCCAGTTGGGAGCTTTCCACATGCCGTACTCTTGCCAACTCTCTTTGGGTCTCCTTGAGCTTTTCCTCTAGAGGCCCTATATCTGCTACTCCCTTGGATTTAGCGATCTTCATCCAAGTGTGGGTTCGTACTCTTTCTTCCTCTAGTGCTAGAAATAGTGGCACTGTGAATTTTTGAGGAATGATTTTGTCGGCCTCTAAGAGGTTATAATAAGAGCCCAGGCTGGGTTGGGGGCTTGGTTCCATGATGTTATCAACCTTCTCCTCCTCCTGTGATGACTTGGCTGCTCTTTCCTCCATCTATTCAGTCTCCTTCAGCCTAGCCAAACTTTCCTGTAGAGCAGCCTCGACATCCTGTAGAGAGGCCTCCGAGTTCAATTTCTCCATCTTTTCCTTCCATGTGGATGTCTTCGGGCTTCCCCGCTCATAAGTGATGGATGCCTTGGAGGGGGACCTCTCCTTTGGTGTGGTAGGGGTATCCATAATTGCGATTGGCTCTTTTGGTGGAGGCTGAGGTCTGCCAGTCTTAATCCTCACACTCCCCTTGCCTTAAAATACAAGGGAGTCTCCCTCTTTTGCTTTTCCTTCTACTTGGGAGATGTGCTTAGGGTGGCCATCACAGCTGCTGCCTCCCTAGCTAAAATCTCGGCCGATTTCTCCTTTTGCTACCCTTTCTTCAGACTTCCTATAGAAAGTCCTGTAGTGGCTCGTTTATGGCTTCCTTGTAGATGCAGTTTTTAGACTTCCTGTAGAAATGGCCTTCTGGCTTCCTGTAGAACCAGGTGGCACTGTTTTAGCCTGCTTGGCTGAGGGTGATTTTTCCTTTAGCTTGGCTGAGGTTGCCTTAGGGGTGGCTTCACTGGCTTGGACTTTCTCAATCCTTTCTGCCTTGCTCTGCAGCCATTTCTCCCTGGGTGTTTGTGTTATTTTACCACCCACTACTTTGGCCTCAACAGCTTGGCATTTTTCTCATGTTTCTTTCTGTTCTTTCTTTGGTGGTTTGCCTAGGGTTTCTTGACCTTTAGCTTTCTTCTCTACCTTAGTGTGCTCCTTCTCCTCACTGCTGGAGGAAGTGAGCACCTCGACCAAAATTCAGATGTCATCATCCTTAGACATATTTCAAAAAATTTCCCAGGAGAGAGGGATAGTGTAAGTATGGAGTGCATCTTCCACGAGGAGCTTGATAAGCCCATGATGGGCTAGCTGGTCTGGTGTCCTCTCCCTTAGCTTTGTGGCACACTCAATCATGGATTGCAGGAGGAAGTAGGGAATGCTCAATTTTTGTGTCGAGGGTAGGTCCATTTGGTGCCTGAGTTATGTTAGCAACTGGAAATGATAACCATATACGATGCTAAATCGCCCCTCACACGTAATATACTTCATAATTTGGAGGCTGACTTCGCTCCAAAATGGTTGTAGGCTGGTTCTTCGGACCCCATTCTTGTCCTCTGAAAATTGTTCCTCTGGCAAGAAGAACTCCTTTTTAGCCTTTTGACCCAATTTTCTCTCCTCCTTATCCCAGGGTACCCCCATCGGTAGATCAGTGACTCTGCTTATGAGCTGTGGGGTGAGTATGAGGGTCAATCCTCTAAAGTTGACAATGGCTAGTGTCTTTGACTTTGGCTTCAGAGACCTTAGGAATTCTTCTGTAATTTCATCATCGTGGCCTTGAAGTTTGTCGCAGAATGTCATCCAGTGTGCACGGGAAAATAAGTCCACCACCTCAGGGGTTTCCCATAATTTCTTGGAGTCCGAGTGTTCCTTTCTAATAAACCCTCCCAGCATGGTGAAAAAGACTCTGTTTTTTCTTGTGCTTTGAGCAGACAGGGAATTCTAGGTGTGTTTCCTTCTCATAGTGTTAAAGACAGTATCTGCAGGCCTCTTCGTATCAATTCCCATGTTTTGAAACTTGACTGCTCGTGTACAGAAGGAGGACTTGGGATTTCTCTAAACAGAGTGTAGAGCTATGTTTCCAACACACATACAATCATATAAAATTCACAGTTCTTCCACCGTTTAGCCTTGACAGTGTCTCAATTTTTCTACAGGAGGAATTTAACTCAGGGCTCGTGGAGAAAATCTTGGACGCAAACCACGAAGACAATTTCATGCAACGAGAAGTAAACTGCTTTTAGATTCACAGATAGACTTGCTTTTAAATTTTTTCTCTACCCCAGCACGTCGAATTCACCACCTTTTGAACTATTTTTCATGGGAAAGGTATGTTCGGGCCTACCTCACTGAGAATTGCCACCCTCGATGTGAACAGTCCAAGCTCTTTCGTATGCTAGGTTTCCTATAGTGCAGCTGCCTGTAGAAATCTTCCCTGGCTTCTGGAGGATGTTACGGTGGTTCTGGACGAGTCTGAGCTGCGGGAGGATGTTGGAACAGACCGAGAAGCTTGGGTTAACAACTTGCAGAGGAGGAGGACGCGTACCCGGCTGCAAAATGGTTGTAAGTGCGAATGACAACAGTTTATCATGAGTTATTCGACCTGCCAATTTTGAATTGCTGCGGAATTCATGGCGCGGGGGTGAGCTGTCCCAGCCGATCCATTGGCCGACGTCACAGCCATCATTCCTCGGCGTGTCCCTGACCACCGACTCCTTCCCTCTACATTCACCACCTCCATTTCTATCATACTACCAATTCTCCCCGACTGGACACTTCCCATGTGTCAACTGCCCATATTTTCGGCATACCCAAGCTTATTCAGATCCTACGAGGCCGCCTGACTGGCTATGGGTGGCCAGTTGAATGGCCACCAACTTGTTCAATCCGCTCATTCTCATAGTCATGCAAATTTTACAGTATAGTTCATGTAATTCGACGAAATAAGGTTAGGGACTTACCTGTGCAACCGTGGACGTGGTTTTGCAGGCTTCGGGACGAGGAATGTTGGAGTTGCTTGCTGCTACTTCATGCACGCGTGCTGGAGCTCCTCTTCCATTGGCTACTGCTAGCTACGAGACCTCGAGACCCGACTTTTTGGTGGTGAATGCTGCATGCACTGGCTTCGTTTGATGTGAGCTGCTGGTGTCTCCATGGTATGTGCTCCAGCTGGATCAGCTGCTACAAGATTCCTGTAGGACATCCTGTAGCCATTTCTCCTCCTAGGGTGCATGCTGAAACAAAAAAATTTACATTCACAGATGAAGGGTCCTGAGGATGCCTTGACAGGTAAAGTGTGCGAGCCTCTGCATGCTTCATTTTTCACTTGAAAAACAAATTTTGATCTGAGAAAACAGGATTTTGGTATGACTGTGCAGGTATATTCAACCAGATGGTGGCAATGGCTATGGAAGGAGATGAAACAAGTGGAGGATGGAAGAAAAGAGTGGTTGCATGCCTCCTCAACAGACTTCAAGCTTCAAATCCCTCTCCATAATCGATTCTGGCTCACCCAAAGGCTCTACAGGATGTTTCCTGTAGAAATATAGAACTTCCTATAGAAAGTCCTATAGCTTCTTGTAGAAGGTTGAACCACGACCAGATTGTGCGTGAACCCTAAAAAAATGAGTGTTCATGGAGGGAGTGTATGTGAGGATGCCTACTAACTTGGTAGGGACCCAGGCCTCCTTTTTGCATTGTGTTCCCGCAACCTGCAACAATTTCCAGAGATTAAACTTGTTTTTTCTCTGTTTCTTCCTTTTTTTCTTTTTCTTTTTTTCTTTTTTTTTTTTAAAGAGACAGCAGGGGCACCTCAATGAGGTTTTCACCCCTACTATCTGCCTTGGGTGCCTCAGAGAGGTTTTCGCCCAAGGGTCTTTTTATTCAAATTCTTTATTTTCAGAGAGACAGTTGGGGCGCCTCAATGAATTTTTCACCCCTACCATCTACCTTGGGCGCCTCAGAGAGGTTTTCACCCAAGGATTTTTTTTTT
>APFE030227608.1:6141-18182 GCA_000404065.3 Pinus taeda
GGGGGGAGACAGAGAGAACAAGGTAGTAAGAGAGAGAGGGGAGAGAGAGAAGAATAGAGTGGGGGAGAGAGATACGGAGTTGGAGGGGGAGAGAGAGATATGGAGTTGGAGGGGCAGAGAGAGGGAGGAAAGAACTAAGGCATAGTGAGATAGAGGTGGATACAGAGGGAGGAAAGAACTAAGGCATATGGAGATAGAGGTGGAGAGAGAGAGAGGGAGTGACAAGGGATAGATGGATAGAGAGAGGGGGAGAGAAGAGAGGAGGGGAGATAGAGAATAGGTGGGGATAAGGATAGGGAGATAAGAGAAAGAGAGAGAGAGAGGCACAAAGATGGAGAGGGGAGAGAGAAAGAGTGATGGGGGGATAGAGGGAGGTGAGAGAGAAAGGGAGAAAGAGGACTAAGAGAGAGGAGAGGGAGATGAAGTTAGAGGGGGAGAGAGAGGGAAGGAAGAAGAAAGACATAGAAGGAGATAGGTAGAGAGAGAGAGGGAGTGACAAGGGAGAGAATGAGAGACGAGAAATAGAGGGAAGAGAGAGAGGCAGAGAGGAAGAGGGAGGGAGAGAGAGATAGATATGGAGAGAGAGTGTGTATGTTTGGGGGGTGAGATAGTGAGAGGGAATAAGGTAGAGACACATAGATACAAATATAGATATTATATAGTATTATATAACTAGCCTACATCCATCTTAACTTGGATCTACCAAGCGCCAAAAAAGAGGTTTGCACATCGAGAGAATGGATCCCTCTCGACACTTGATAGATTGGGGTTAAGATGGATCTAGGTTGGCTTAATAAGTTTGTAGTTGTATTTGATAAACTAACACTTTTTTTATGGTTGTGTTTAAAAACAATTTTTCCATATTTGGTGTATTTATCATAATAATAATAATCTAATTTTAATTTAATTTTAAGATTACCCTTTTTATGCAATGATTTTGTTGTTTGTCCATAGAGATAGACATGCTATACTTTTGGAATTTGAAAAGGAAACACATGCTCTTAACTTGGCTATATTGAAAACATTTAAGTGTAAGAAAGAAACATGCCCTCTTAACTTGGTTGTATTAAAAAGATAAGTGTTCTTGTATACTAGGTAGGTGCAAACAAAAGAGAGTATATGGTAGGTGGATTAAATAGTTAAAAAAAAATGTTAGTTAAGGAGAAAGTTACAAAAATAGAACAAATAGGCTAAGGTTAGGATATCACTGTTTTGGGACATCTAAAGTTGAAGGTACATTATATGGAAGTGTAGCCTAAGCCCCTAGGTGTAGGAAACATATTTTGGGTGGCTTGGACTTTTGGTGTGTGTTACTGGCATCAACTAGTGGTGGAGTGTCCAACCAATGAGTAGGCAAAGTTTTTCATTTACAAGATTGGCATCAATCAAGTATTCTCCCTCTCTACCCAACTCTAAGATGAGGAGTGTGCATAATGGACTTATTATTGTAAAAAATTTCAAATATTTGATTATCTTTAGGTTCAAGGGCTTGAAGTCACTGCCTCAACCTACAAATAATTAAAGGAACTATGTGTTTTTTAATTAAATCCTTGTGGTCAAGGAGCTGCAAAAGAGGAAGGCCTTACAACTATTTTTAATGGGTTGTAATGACCCTCGTCTTGTGGTAAATACGTAGATATGATTCTAATGGTCCTAATATTAGTATATTCACATATATAATGTAAATATTTTCCTATCACCTTTCATTCTGTAAATATGATAAATATTTTTTGGTTACCCTGATGTACATGTTGAAGTTCCACTTGCATGATTATGGGAAACATTTCTCATTTATCCTTGTGTACACGGGGAAGATCATAATTATTCTATGTGATAAAAACACCTAGTAATATTTTCACATTGAACACTATACAATAAACATAACTCTAATATCTTAGTGAAGAATAAGTAACTAGTTATACTTTGGAAGGGTTTTTGGATTAACCGTTAGTGAAACTCATTGCAGTTAGGTGTACCAATGTGTGGTGAGTGTTAGTGAGTGCTAGGGAAACATAGGGGAGCACTAGGTCAAAATGCATGGAAATGAATGAATAAGATCAGTGTGTGATAGGGAGTGTCAATGAGTTCTAGGTGTGGTAAGAAGGGAGTGACATGGTATGCAAAGAAGTGCTAAGTCATTCTAGCATGCCAGAATGACATGCATTCAATATGTTCTAGGTGCCAAGGTGTGCCAAATATTGCTAGGAAGTGTTAGGGAGCATTAGGGAAACACGAGGGAGCACTAGGTGAAAATAATGCATGCAAATGAATGATTAAGAGTTTGTGACAGGAAGTGTCAATGATTTCAGGGTATGCTAAGGAGGGAGTGACAAGGTATGCTAGGTAGTGCTAAGGCATTCTAGAGGCCAGGGAAACATGACAGGATGTGTTAGGTGCTAAGGTGTGCTAATGCATGCCAGGGTGAGTCATGGAGTGTCAGGGAAAAAAAGGGAGCAATAGTTTCAAATGCATGGAAATGATTGAATAAGAGTGCATGATAGGGATTGTTAACAAATTCTAGGTGTGCTAAGGAGGGAGTGAAAAGGTATGCTAGGTAGTTCTAAGGAATGCTGGAGTACCAGGAAGACATGTGAAGATGTGCTAAGTCCTAGGGTGTGCCAATGTGTGTCAGGGAGTGCCATGAGAACAGAAGGGAGAACTAGTTCAAATTGCATGGAAATGAATAGATAAGAGTGTGTGATAGGGAGTGTCAGCAAGTTCCAATTGTGTTAAGGAGGGAGTGACAAGGTTATATGCTAGGCAGTGCCAAGGCATGCTAGAGTTTCAGGGCATGTTAGGGAGTGGTAGGGTCTATTAGGGAGCAGAAAATCATGCCAAGGAATGCAGGGGATGATAATGTGTGCCATGTAGTGCCAATGGATTGTTATATGTGCCAGATGTTATGGCATGTGAAGACGTAACCTATGTTGCTTAGTTGTTTTATGGGCACTGTTGGATGTGAGCCTTGACAGGTAACTTGTTAAGTGGGATGAGTTAATATTGGACATGAGAAGCCTAAGATCATTTATAGTCCATTAGGGGAACACGACATAGTCTAGTTGTAGTAAATGTAACTTGGTAAATTTGTTGTGTCGAGGCATGAATTGGTTGGGTTCCTAAGTCTAAAAGAAAATAATGGTAGCCATGAAGGAATGATAATTAAGGAGTGCCATGGAATGCAAGGAATGAAAAGGCATGCTGACATATGCCAGATAGTGTCAATGCATGTCAAGGAGTGTTTCGGAGTGTCAGGGAATCACAAGGGAGAACTAAGTCAAAGTGCATGGAAATGAATGAATAAGAGATTATGCCAGGGAGTGTTAGTGAATTCTAAGTTTCCCATGACGAAGTTTGTTAGGATAATTTCAGATTAGAACTTGTAGGAGGAAAGCCTAAAATTGTGATATGAGCATGGAAAAAGTAGTTTGAGACAAAGGGAGACTTTGGTCTAGGCACAACACTATTTTTTCAATGAATTGGTGGGGTTCCCAAGTCACAAAAAATGTAAGGTTATATATGAGGGCATGAAAACTAGGGAGCGCCAAGGTGTGCAAAGAATTTTAGGAAGTGCTAACACATGTTATAAATTTCCAAGGATGTTAGGCATGTCAAGAGATGCCAAGTGCTAAGGCATGCCAATGTGTGCTAGGTTTTAGGATGTGGTGCCAACACATGCTAGGGATTGTCAAGGAAACACAAGGGAGGACTCGTTTCAATTACATGTGAATGAATGAATGTGCGTGTGTGATAGGGAGTGTTGACAAGTTATATGTGTGCTAAGGAGGGAGTGACATCGTATGATAAGCAGTGCCAATAGACGAAAGAGTGCTACGAAATCCTACTAGGATGTGATAAGTGCCATGGTGTGCCAATGTGTGCCAAGGAGTGTTAGGGAGTGTTACGGAAACACAATGGAGCACTAGGTCATAATAAATGGAATTTAAGGAATAAGAGTGTGTCGCATGGAGTGTTAGTGAGTTACAAGTGTGTTAAGGAGGAGTTACAAGGCATGCTTGGCAATGCTAAGGAATGCTAGAGTTCTAGGGTGACATGCGGCCAAGATGTGCCAATGCATGTGAGGAAGTGTTAGTTGGGAGTGGCAAGGAAACACAAGGGAGAACTATGTCAAAATGAATGGAAATGAACAAATAAGAATTTGTGATTAGAAGTTTCAATCAGTTCTAGGTGTACTAAAGACAAATTGACAATGTATGCTAGGTAGTGTCAGGGCATGCTAGAGGCTAGGGCAACATGCCAAGATGTCATAGGTGCTAGGGTGTAACAAAACGTGTCAAGGAGTGATAAGGAATGCTAGGGAAACACAAGGGATAACTAGGTAAAAATTCATGGAAATGAATTAATAAGATTTTATGACCAAGAGTTTCAGTGATGTCTAGGTGTGCTAAGGAGAGAGTGACAAGGTATACTATGTAGTGCCAAGGAATTCTAGAGTGTTAAGGTGGTAGGCCAAGATGTGTCAGGTGCTAGGGTGATCTAGGGAGTCTTAGGGGGTGTCAAGGAAGCATAAGGAAGCACTAGTTCAAAATGCATGGAAATTAATGAATAAGAGTATGTGAGAGGGAGTTTCAATGAGTTCTAGGTGTGTTAAGGAGGGAGTGACAAGGTTATATGCTAGGTAATGCCAAGGTATGCTAAACTACCAAGGCATGTTAGAAAGTGCCACAATGTTCTAGGGAGTGTCAAAGCATGCCAAGGAATGTAGGGGATGTTAACACATGCCACATAGTGCCAAGGAATTCTCAGACATGTCAGGTGCTATGGCATGTCAAGATGTAAATTATGTTGCTTAATTGTTTTTGACCAAGGTTGGATGTGATGAGCCGTGTCTTGGTAACTTGTTAAGTGGAATGAGTGAGATTGTACATGAGTACCCTAAGATGAGTTACAAGTAGTTATTAGGTGAACAAGGCATATGTTAACTTTCCATGACACATGAGAATCCGGGTTTGGCCTTAGAATTTTTTATGTGAACACACTCAAGTGCCACAACACATCTACTATGCAGAACAAAATTTGCCATGGAAGAAAAAGTAATGGATTGAATGCACATAGTTTAGGGTCTGCACATCTTCATATGTTAGTGATTATTATTGTGATATGTAATAGCCATTTATATGTCTGGTGTAAGGCTCCTTTGGAAATTTCTATCCAACAACAACATCTCGATGGTAAAAGGTGTACTGTCAAAGGTTTCTCCATCAAAAATTGCAACCAAAAGGCACCTTACTATGCACACAGATGAAGAATTAAGAATATTGTTATTTGTGAGTGTTGATGTGGAGGTATGGGACAAAATTACACAGGCAATGAAACTTTTTGTTGAACCAATCAAGATCTAAAAAGGAAAATATGTGATTATATACACATGTGTGATAGTATTTGGAGAAATGCCAACCTAACCCACAAACTTGATGACATTTTGTTGGAGTTGACATATAATTGTTCCTAAATTTAATAAACATGTAAAATAGGACTGACTTTTAAATACAAAATATAAATTGATAGGAACATGGCCAAATTGTAAAAGTTTAAAAATTGGTATGGTTTAAAGGGACCGATCCCTTTGAAAAGTCTTAAATTTGGTAATGAAGGTTGAGACTCATCCTAGAACCCCTTTAGGCATCCATCCTAGGAATTGGTGTAGGATGCAACACTTCAAAATAAAAATTTTAGTAGTGATTTCAACACTTGGATAGTGACATGGGGTTGGAGTTGGCCTGTCAAAGCTCATTGGCCTACCTTGGAACTTCTCTAGGTTGATGCCATAGATGATTTGGAGTATGAGGTCATGATTTGATATTTAGTTTGCATTGAAGAAGCTTTGCACGCTAGATATTGCAGAAAAACCCTTGTTCTAAACAGGGAAGCACATGCCACTAAAGAAAGTAACAGCAAGTACACATATTTGAAACTCAAATCACATCACTATTTATTACTCTTTGAAACAAGAAATAACTAAAACATTCAAACGCTACTATTCACTTTTCCTTTAGCCTAGAAGTTACAATGCATTTGGAAACATGTACAACAATGTCTCAACTTTCTTAACTCATAATCCTAATGCACCTTCCTTGCATGGATAGATAAGACAATTAAAGTCTGCCGCTAGTGAATATGATATGAGATATGCAAACATGCTTCCTTAGTTAAGGCTGAGAATTAATAACTAGGGAAGTGCTCATTTTAAATGTGCATGCAAAAACTAAATAAAGTAAAGTGTTTCACTACTCAAGGTGCCAGAAACGAATCCACTGCCTAAGGTAAGTTCTTTGCCCAGAACAAGATATTAAGGACTCAGAAACTTTGTTTCTTCCTTCAAGAGAGGTGTGTGCCAAACAGAATTAAGATATCATGCACTATCCTACAAATTCATTCACCTTTAACATAAATCGTGTGCCTAGAAAAAGACAAGAGACCAATATCCAACAGAATTCGCTAACGAGCCAGAGACACTTGTGCTCAAATAGTGAGGTAATAAGGGAATGCCAACTAGGGTGGAATATTTCACCACCAAAATTGACAAGAGATAGAAGGGGTCAAAAACTATCAGACCTAATGCTCAAGAACAAATGAATTAATTCGAACTTGGTGATCAAAAATGAATTGAATCCTTTTTTATTTAGAGATTTTGCAGAGGGGTTTCATATTCTTAAGTGATTGAGTAAACCCTACTCCAAACCCTAAATTTGGGTGTTTTAAGCCCAGTTTCCCCAAAAATTGCCCAACAATGGGTATTTTTGGGTTTTCCCCCCTTTACCGAGGACTATAGTCTATAGGGATGTATAGGATATTACATCCTATTCATCCTTAATTTGTAGAGGACGTTACATGGAACCTAATAAAAGGAACAATGCTTTATTTTATGAGGTAATAACTAAATGCTTATTTCTTTCCACATAGGACATACATCTGGAAAAAATGATCATGGGGTACAAATATTACAAAAGGCCTAAATTTACTAGCATTGTCATAGTCCATGAATAAAAACCCTTTCAAGTGAAACAAGGTCAGTATCACATACTACAAGCACAAATGACAAATTCAAAAACAATATACTTATTCAATGAAAGAATGATGAATCATATTAGTGCACTTCAAATTTAATAGCTCTTGAGTTGCAGTGTCAATCAAAATTTCTTAGGTTGGATCAAAATTAAGTACTCAATGTTGTTTTAGGTTCAATTTGGGGAAAAGGAGGAACTCTTGGTGACAATGGAATGATCAAGCTTTTTAGAAGGGAACTCTGTTATACTTTTCAACATGCAAGCCATTCATTCTAGTGGAGGAGATATAGATAAGCCTTAAATAAGGACATTTCCAAGATAAATTTGGAGGAAAATCTATTTTCAAAGCTTAAACATAGTTCTAGATAAACAAGAGTAGTCATTTTTCAAAACAATTATTAATTCCCAAGAAATTGGAGCCAAGCTGACATGTTGGCCATTTATTCTTCTACTAGACAAGGAAGCATTTATGAAAAGTCCTTGGCCCTTTGATCCAGTATTTGATGTAAATATCTTAATTAGAAATGTAATAAGGGATGCATTTTATATTAAGGAAAAGGGAAAAGTAGAGGGCCTGTTAATTTAATTATCTCTAAAAGCTCTCAATAGAATGCTATCATATTTGAAATGGAAAAGGATAACTCCATCGTTATTTTTTTCTTTAGAAACTTTGCTAATTTCCATGATTGAGCATGTATTCATGCCCTGACAAAACCTCACAAATGATTTTGATATTGGTTGAAGCAAATAAAATGTGCAAAGTTACACTCACATAGAGGTATGGAAAGAAAGTATGTGGATCTTGTTGTCCCAGACTCAAAACAAAGAATGGACAAAAGGTGAAAAAACCAAGTCAAAAGGTATGTGTAGCTTTTGTCATGCAGAGGTAGGTGTTAACTCCACACTCTACATCAAAGGCTTTGCGACACAAGTGACACAAAGGTTTGCATGCAGAACTTTGGATTAAAAGAAGTGGAGCTTGATGCTACATGTCCACTATTACCCCACTTTCTATATGAGTTATACGAGATAAAAATAATGAGATATGGGAGATACAGAGTAGATACTATTGTTATTCAAATTTAATAAAAAAATATTACTATGTATCCCTCGACATAAAAGGAACATCTTCCATAAAATATTTTCTCCATGAACCTGATTTAAAATGAATCTCTTCCATTGACGTGCCCAGCCACAAATAGAAATGATGCTGATGGGCCAATTTCAGTTTAGAAAATTTAGAATTAGTTTCAATTGTAAGATCTCCTATTTTCAGTTCAGATTTTAGTTACAACCCATGAAACAAGACTCGCCGATGAATCGTGATTAATCACGAGTTGGAATCTTCTCACTCTCTAAATGATTTGATCTAAATATTTGTGAGTCTAACTCACGTTGACCCAGTTTAACTCATGGTCAATGAAATTTTGACTTGATACTTTCTGATTAAAGCAGATTCTTGCAATTCGTTCCAATTTATTCGATTTTCAGCCTTGACTTAATGAGCATGAGTTTTTCAAGTTTAGGTATGCCGCATTACTAAAAACTAAATGTCAGTCGTTCCAAAATTTATTTCTTATTTATCAGGCCCAAAACTGATACATTGAGACCTTCAGTAATCAATCACTACTCACTATTACACAGTCCATACTCAATATCGGGGAACTGTTAAGGTGATCCTAAGTCCAAATTCCATATCAGGTAGTTGCTAATGTGTGCTCTATCCATATTCCATAGCTACCCTCATGTAGTCACGTGTCACCTTCAATGTGTGTTACCTTTAGGCTTAGCCGCTTCACTATTCAACAATCGGGGTACATTGGCACTTGGCTTAAATAATAGGTATATTACTACATTGAATTTTCAATGTCATTTTCAATGGCAAGTTTCAAGTTTCACTTTTAAACAATCGAATGTTCGGCATATTTCTTTGGTTATGACTTTTCAACCCTATAAATGGGGCTTAAATATATTTAAAAAATTCACTAAGAAATGGTTTCATACCAACCATCGACCAAGTCATCAAGCATTCCTTCCTTGGTCAATGTCTTTTTGACTTCAAAGGTTTTACCATGCATTCACAACTTTGGATATTTTTGTTCTTCTGGAATCTGTTATTGATGTATTGATTCAGTTGTCTTATGCTAAACGAAATTTCAAATTCAAGATTACAATGTAATATATGTTGATAATATTTCCTTACGTAGCATTTGCTCATATATACCTAATTGTGTTTCAAGGTCATAATGATATATTAGGTCGAAATGTGCTTGTGTTGTTGGATAGACTCCTCTTTGATCCTTAACAAAACCTCATATCCTTAAAAACCAACCCTCTTTTTTTCGAAGTTTCATATGGCATTTTTAATTTTAACTTTTTATTGTATTTTATAAGAGCCAAATTGAATAGAAGGCACAACTCCAAATATAAACAGAAGCCGCAATTTAAACACAAGTACAAAACAACAACAATACAAAGGGAGAAGTACTTTTCTTCGGCTTATTGTGACAAGATTCTTGGAGACCCTAAGCTCCTTTGTAAATTTTTTAAAGTGAAATGTAGTGGAGGAATTTATAGATTCAAGTACCACCTTGCACAAATAACCATCCCTGATATAGGTCTCTGCAAAAATGTTGATGAAAATGTCAAACACCAAGCAACCTTGGCCATTGATATGTTGAGTCAGCATAATGCAAAGAAAGAGAAGCAAAAAAAAAGAAATAGGAACTCCTAGAGTTGACAATTTTTCTTCCACTACCCCATTGTCATCTCCCTCTATTGAATCCTCAATGTAGTTCCCAAGTTTCCCACACATGTCTCCAAGTCCAATTAAAACTCAAGGCCAAATGAAACCTCTTGCATTCAACATTGTAGGTGGAAACATAAACACCCTTTTTTCTCCCTACACAAAACCCGGTTCCCAACCTACCTTGGATACCATTGGTTGGAAAAAAATATCCATAGTCATGAAAGGAAGGCCATTGCCAACTTTTGGTACTATTCTGACATACCTTTCCATTATGCCATAAGTCCTTATTTGCAAGCTATGATTAATCCAGTTGTTGTTGCAGGTCCAGGGTTGAAAGCTCCTTCATTAGACAGCATTAGGACAAATTTGCTATTAGAAAGTTTTGAAGATGCCATGCTTGTGCTATCTGAGTTTCGTTCATCATGGGTAGAAACAGGTTGTACAATCATAAGTGATGGATCGACAGATCATAGGAATAGAACTTCAATAAATCTCCTTGTATCTTGTCCAGTATGTACAATGTTTTTCAAATCAGTGGATTCCTCAAACAAGGTTAATACTGTACAATTTATTTGTGAAATGATAGAGGAAGTCATTTAAGAAGTCAGAGAATAACATGTTGTACAAATTATCACTGACAATGTAGCTAATTATATGGTTGCTGGTAGACTTTTTGAGATTAGGCACCCCACTAGTTTTTGGACCTGTTGTGTTGCCCATTGTATAGATTTAATGCTTGAGGACATTGGTAGGCTTCATTGGATAGATGAGGTTCTGGACAAGGAAAAATCCATAACCAAATACCTATACAACCACATTATTGTCCTAAACACTATGAGAAAATACATTGAAGGTAAAGAAATTATTCAACCTGCAGTGACTAGATTTGCAACAAATTTCATATCTCTACAACTTGTGGTTCAGTAAAAGATAAGTCTGAAGAGGATGTCCTTGGGACCTAAGTGGATGGCATCTAAACATCCCAAGACCCTTGAAGGCATTGAATTTGTTGCACTTGTGTTTAATTACGGTTTCTGGAGATATGCCAAAGAGATTATTGTTGTGATGGAGTCCCTTGGTAGAGTTCTCAGGTACTTCAAGTATTTTAACTTTTTCATGTTTTAAATTTCATTTCAAGCTTCTTTTTATTTTCAATGTGTTAGCACCTAAATCTGCCTTAGGCTGAAGGAAGGAAAAATTCAGGGTAACCACAGACCACGCTTAGTCTGGTAGCTAGCCCTACTAGAATAGGAGAGGGCTCTCTCCGGGTCACGCTCAGTGAATAGATAAACAATATGGTCTGAGATGACTTACAATGAATATTGATTTTAGGCTAGTAAATATATATGGAAACAAGAAGCAATTTTTATAAATGAATGAGTTTCTGGGATGGTATGGGACCAACAAACAGTAATGCGTAGAGAATTTAACACAAAGGCACAGATTACTTCGTGAGGCAAGACAGGCGAAAACTCTAGCAGTTAGATTTGAAATAATGCGTAATGGAAAGATTGCTTAGGAGGGTGAAGAGGGCATGAACAACATGAATCCTTTTCAACAGAAGAAGAACATAGAACATGAAATTTTCCCACAGGCAGAGCAATAAACATGAATTCTAACTTATCTTACTCAGAAACTTTCACTAGAAATGAATATGAATGAACTATAAAACATAACGAAATACATATGAAACATAAAGAGAACACATTTGCTACACTCACAACCACATGAATCCTATGAAACAGAGCCGCTGCCTTTCATTAATCGTCTCTCAAAATATACAATGAAGAACTGAGTTTCTCTCCCACAGTCTCCCAGAAATTACCACCAACTCTTTGGAAATGGTTTTCATACAGTAAATAGACTATGCCATGAGGAAATAGAATGACCAAGAGTTAGGGAGTTTTTCGAATCATTACAAAGTGGAAGTTGAAAGCCAACCATTAGTTACAGGTGCAACATTACAAAAATGACAAATGGCTTGGGTGACTGCTTGCCTTCCTTTGCCACTTGGATAGAAGCCAACCTTTAGTGGAAATACTTTAAATTTTTCCTTAGGTGGTGAAAAAAGTGTAGTGTAGATGAGTGGGTCCACATGGAAAAAGTCGTGAATCAAAATGTCGCGAAGCGGAAGTGATTTTGGCCTTTTTCTCTATATGCGTCGCGCCCAAATCTATATGTGCCACGCCACTTTGGAGGTTGTTTTGAGGTACCTGAAGGAGTCCAAATTGTGTCCAAGTGTGCCTGATAGAAAGCCTGGCCTATCT
>APFE030227611.1:0-19904 GCA_000404065.3 Pinus taeda
TGTTGATTTGTCGAGTCATCTTAATGTCCTTAATCAATCCTCTTTCTCTGTAATCAAATATCTTTTTGCTAAGTGCTTCAATGAAGAAAACAAAGACTAAGGGTGACAATGCACATCCTTGTCACAGGCCTTTGGAGGCTTTAAAAAATGAATTCGGGAGCCCATTGATAATAACAACAAAATTTGTTGTAGTTAGACATGCCATAATCTAATTGATATTCACTTGAGAAAATTGATCTTACGTAAAATCGATTGTAAGAATTCCCAATCAGTGTCGTCAAAAGCTTTGTTTAAATGAATGTTCATTAGATATGTTGTAAGGTTCCTCACCTGAATGGAATGTAGCAATTCCTACACAATGGTAACAACATCTTGAATATGTCTCCCCTCTAGAAACCCAAATTTCTCTGGTGAAATGCAGTTTGTCAGATAAAATTTAAGGCTATAAGAAATACGCTTAGAGATCATTTTTATAGACAAGAGTTGTAGAGGGAGATGGGACGTTAGTCCCTAAAGTAATAGGAAGCTTATTTTTAGGAATTAATGCGATAAAAGTTGCATTAATGGCTCCAATGATGTGTCCCTTGACCCTAGACTCTTCAGCCATGGCCAAGAGTTCCAAGGACATAAGCTCGAATAAATTAATATACAGTTCCACCCCCCACCCATCAAGTCCAAGGATTATTTCTCTGCCACATGCAAGGAGGAAATTATGTAATTCCTCCTTCAAGATCGATCTACTCAAAATATCATTCTCAGGCTCTTGTATCAACATAGGCAATTTATTAATGAAGTAAATTTGAGCTTGGAACTCGAGATCTTTGGCAGAGAAAAGGCCCTTCAAGAAACATGAAGCAACATGTTCAATCTCTGACTAGGAAGTGTTTAATGTATCCCCTTCATCATAGATGCTTCAAATTACATTCACTTTCCTCCTCCTAGAGGCAAATCTATGGAAAAATTTAGAGGTATTATCTCCAACTGCTACCCGGAGTGCCCATATTTTTGTAGACACTAAGCCTCTTCTTGTGCTTTGTAAATTAATATTTTCTTGGCTTCCAGGTCCAAAATTTGGTGTTTGCAAAGTTCAGAGGAGAAAGATGGAACATATAAACTGAACAAAACACTCAGAGTGAATAATTTCATCCAACTTATGCAATTCAACTTTTGTCTGAGTCATAACCCAGTTTCGAAACTCCCTCTTCAAGATTTTAAGTTTGCAGCAAATTGTTTCCATATAACTCATACTCTGCTGAAACTAGGGTCTTATTGTAGCACTACGCACACTCGAGCTCACTCCATGAGCTCGTGTGAATATTTAAATCCACCTTGCTTTTTCATTACATTCAAGTCTCTACATGTTGATGTCTAACACATGCTTGTGACCACGTTTTGGTTATTCTCAAAGTCTTTGCTTCGTATGTGCTTATTGTGTTCATTATGAAAGCATCTATCACACTCACACATGGAGTCACATTCACTGTCGCTCAAGCATCATCTCGATCATGAATGATCAATCATGAGTGTCTCACTTGTCACTTACAATGTCAGTCAGTCATGTTGAACATTTGTGTCTTAATGGTTTGGTTCGTTTTGTCGTTAAGTCATGAGAGTGTGTGTTCGTATGATCACCTATGCATCTTTCGATTGTTCACACACTTAGTCATTTTGTTGACTTTCTGATGACCAAACTCCACTTTGACACCCGTACCATCAGCCCGTCATCAACTCGATCAATCGTCAACCAGAACAACGCAGAAGCACCAAGCTAGCACGTTCAAGATGTGTTGATTGAAAGCAATGCAATCAACTCTCATGCTAGCCATCCGGACAGTTAGACATGCCAGTCACCCTGAATTAGCTCCTTTAAAAATATGCGCAGAGAAAAATAACCTAAATTTCTCAACTGATTTAGGAAATTGTGCAGACAGAAACGAAGTGCCCATCCCTGTTTGCTTCAGAAAATTCCGCAGTTTTTCCAGTCAATCATCCAGACAACAAACAACTGTTCATCTCAAAAATTGCGCAGTATTCATGGACAAGACTTCAACTTCCCATCACTCAGGTGAACTTAGAAATTGTGAAAATATGATTAGTGTGTTAGCCTCCCAGCCTTGGTGAATTCCCTACTAGTAGTTCCTAGCAACAGACTCCCAGTTCCCTCTGGGAATTGCGTAGTTTCTGTTGTCAGTGACTAAGCAGCGAACTGGCGGTTCTGGATGCCAGTGATCTAAGTAGCCAACTAGCGGTTCCCTCTAGGGATTGCATAGTTCTGGCTACCAGTGACCCTAGCAGCAGACTAGCATTTCCCTCTGCGAATTGTGTAGTACTGGCTGCCAGTCTCCCAGGTAGTTCCCCAAGAAAATTGTGCAATCCCTGCCAAGTGACCCATCATGCAGCCCAACCCGCTCCTCTAGAAAATTTCAAAAATATGGCTGTCTAGACCCCACTAACTGTTCATTTCGAAAAATGTGCAGAGCATGCCTCCCTTTCCTTCCTACAGCCAAAACTTTCCCTGCCAAAATTTGCGCAATTTTTCCTCCTAATTGAGCCAGACCTCACAGACAGTCACTGTCGACATAGATTGCCTGTCTCCATCACTAAGTGACTTGCATGGTTTTCATCAGTAGTGCCCGAAGCCATCATCCCACTTCACAGCCTTATTGTCTCTCCTAGTCACTTGCATCCTAAATGATCATGTGTCATGGTAGAATAGGAGGTTTTTGGATTTGATTTCGTCTCGTCATGAGTGATTGTAGGTACAAGTACACCAACAAACATGGCAAGATTGCGAATGAGATTAATGAAGGGAGCACATGCATAAGGATAGGTTCACCAACGGATGAATGAATGAAGCATGCAAAGTAGATGAACACGATGAAAATGCACCTTCCTGAATAGATGACCATGTCAAACCTTCCAACATGCAAGCAAGGAACAACATGCTAGAGATTCATCAAGCAAGCTAAGGACCATCAAGGAATCCGCAAACTTCGCCATGTGGAGGTGAAGTTGTGATACATCATGAAGACATCCATCTCCCAACAACACTATAGCCTGACATGCACTCCAGCAGCAGTAATGTTCCAACACTGTCATGTCAAGTCATGTCGCCCACATCTTCGTTATGGACTATGTTGTTAATCAATGTGATGTAATGTGGAAGTCCAAGGGACCCACTTTTGAAAAAAGATTCATTTAAGTAAAAAATTCATGGAAGTCAAACAATCATGACGGTAGTTGAGCAACCACAAGGTCTAGTTTCACCCTTGGCTATAAATACCCCTTCATTTGTACATAGAAGGAATCTTCACCTCAGCTCCTCCCACATAACCAAGAGAGTCTGTAATCGTTTATTTGAGGAGTAAGTAGTGGCTCCAATGCCATCCTGACAGGGTTAGTGATGTATGGTGTAAAAATGTGTCTTGGGACTTTCACTTAATTCAAAATCCAGCCAACAGGCCAACACGTTTTCACACATGTATTGTATCTGTTGTAAGACTGATCTTTTAAACACTCGTAATGCATATTGGTTTAACCGGTGTTCTACATATGAGATGTTTCATTTCTTGTAATTAATAATCTATTAATGGAAATGTGTTGTATATGCTATTAATGTTTTCCCATCCATGTCGACTACTCTCCTGGACATTAGACATAACTTTCACATGAACCTTGTTGTAGGAACTATTGAACACGTTTGGACTGATCCGTGAGTGTTGTACGTGTTATCTTACCTTGTATGTTGTGATTGCTGCATTCAAGTGGACTACTCCACTGGAAGTTGTGTATTTTCGTTTGTGTTGTGTGTTCCTAGAAGAGTTATGACTAATCCCTTTCAACCTATAACTCATCTTCACTCTCTTCCCCTCACAGGAAAAGAACCATCAACACAAGTACACTTACACTCACCAGGCATGCGTACCTCACTTCCCAAACACAAAGTAGGCCACTCTCTTATGCTGACAAACAAGATTTGAGGCAAATCCTTAATACAATGGCAACTGGGCCATCATATCTGATGGGACTTTGACACCAAATGGTGTGAGGTCTAGTTGGGACTTCATATTGGGGAGATCCCCTGAATGTTGGCAGGTCCAACAACATCAACATTTCTGGCGCTAGAAGGAGGGTTATATGACAAGATGTGTCCTGTCATCCAGTTTTGAACCTTTACATATCTTTCATGGATCTGGCACTCTTGTCCCTCTGCAATGTTTTTTGAATTGTGAATATGTCTCCATCATGGGGGAGTTTTTCGGTCTCTTGTCCACTTACATGTATGATGGTGAAGCCGAAGTGGCCTAGCCTAAGTAATTACGTGACTTTCTTTCCATGCTTCATGAGGAAGATGAGATTTCTGATGAATAGGTCGATTTGTTGCTTGCATGCACACTTTGTGAATCCCCATTTCGTAATTGATCATCTTACCAACTGAAAGCATGCAATCATTTGAACACTTCTGTGATCTCGTTGAAAACACTTTCTATCATTTTGATCCCAACTATCTTGACTGGAAAGTATTATAACCATAGAAGGCTCCACATGAATTGGTTATTGATTTTTGGCAGTGCTTCCATGACTTATAGTTTCAAGCTCCGAGGAGCCAAATGAAATTTTCCTATCTTTGAGACCGTTCTAGTATCTCCTTAAGAAATCATCCCATCCCAAGAAGAAGCTTGAGATCAAGCCTCGCTCAACATTCTTCACTGATGGAGCTATGAAATCTAATGTACATGTGGTGACTGTCTTGATTGACTTCCTGCCATCCCTTCATCCAACAACTCCACCACTGTCGAGTGATGTTGAGGATCCTGCTCACTCACTTGTTCATATTTCACATCCTCCCAACATCACTTCAATTATTTTTCACATAGATTTGGTTGTGAGTCCTTAAAGTTCTCAAATTCATTGTGTGATATGACCTCCGTCCTTGCATCGGGGTGTTCCTCTAGATGATGTTGCCTTGTGTTCATCCATTCTGTACTCTTCACTTGTTTGAATGAGGAACAATCCATTGACAGAGTTGGTGTTGCGCAACCAACATGCATTGTCATTCATGAAGAGTATGAGTGGGATCCTGAGCATCAACACTCGGCAAAGGATGAATCCCGCTCGTCTGAGCCCCCTCCATTCTTTCCTAACATCTATGGTCAACCTGTCATCCATGATTTCGCATGTGTGTCTTCATCCACGGATGCACACACTGTTGATCAGTCGCAGGACTTTCCAGATGTTAGACCATCATACAACAATGAACAGGAACAATCATTCATTGAAAATCCACTTGATATTTCATCTTCTCTTTCCAAAAATGTAGAGGGTGAACATCTTTCCTTCTCATCTACCCCTTTGTGTGACTCATGGAACCATGAGGATGCTGACCAACATCCTGAATTTTATGATTTTGGTTGTTGTGATCTCTTCACCTCATCATCCGATCATGATGTTGATTCACTCGTTGTTAATCTGTCTAAGCCACTCATCTAGGAAGATACATCTGTCAACGAAGTCGAAACCACATATACTGTCGAGGCACTTTAACCCAAGCTGATGGTTATTCAGGCCCTCGCTATCCTGAGGTTCCTTTCAATTCTAATAAGGAAATTGTTCAAACACTCAAGGCTCATCATCACTCATCTATATGCACTCAAGATCAATCTAAGACTCAAATGTTGCTTCCTCCACGTCAACCACACAATCCCATCGCTCATGCATTGGAGGAATCTTACACAACAAGAACACCTGTGTGACATAAGTGGCCTACCTTTCTCACGTTTTCTTGCATATCACGGTCAAGGGAATGCATACACTTGACATTTTCATGCAGTGTAGCACAACACCATGGCAAGTACACAAAGTGCATGACATGCGCTTTTCACTCATTTTTGTTCTATGAATTTTTGTAAGTTTGGAGTGTGTCTGTTTTCATTTTCAAATCTTTCACATTTGTTGGTTCACACAACTAGGTTGCTCATGGACCAAGCCTTCACCAACATGGGTCAACCAATGCAGTAGTGACTGCATTGGAAATATCACTTTACGTGATCATGCCCATGCACCATTAGCTTAGGAGTAGAAGTAGTGTTTTCTTTCAACTTGCCTACTTGCATGCTTGTTTGCTTTCTTGCTTGCTTGTGTGTTTTCTTACTCACTTTTACTTCTTCTACTGCTTTGATTTATTTTATGTTCTTACTATTTTTGTTTACATTTGTTTCTTTTTTTGGTATATTAATATTTTTGTTTCTGGAAAGAAGTGTTGCCAACTATTAAGTTATGGATTTTGTATAGAGTATGTGGCTGAAATTTGAAGAGACTTGTGACACTACAACACTTGGCTAGTCTTGTGTCTGACTTCTCTATGCTTGGTTGTAACCTTAGGCCGATGAAGTCCTCATGGAAAATATGAACCATTTGCAAGCGAATTTTTGGTCCAACCATGAACCTGTGTCCACACTGGGAAACCCCATCCCTGTACTCAATCTTCTGCTCTATGTGTCTAAGCTCATCTAACTAGTAGAAACGAAGAAGGGGAAATCTAAATGAGAAAACCTATGTCAGAGTTCTTACATGCTTCTCTGAAGGAACAACCTCTTCTTCTCCCGATAAGTCGGGATCCCTCTTTCGCCTTGAAAATAAATAAGGGCGTATGCACATTTCTCTTGAAAAATACAAAAGCGAAAGAAAAGAAAGGCTTCTTGCACAGAGAGGTGAAGCATGCAACTCCACCTGGAACTAACTAGGCTTGCTGGTAGTGGAGCAACATGTGTGTTCTTGCGTGACTCATCCAGGGTACTTTCCAGTCCTGCTGGAAGTGGAGCATCACTAGAGATGAAAACTTATGCTCTGAAAATCTTCAACTCGTGAGCTAAACTACCCTTCCCAGATTTGAAACAATGAGATCTAAGCCAAACTTTTGATTGTGTTTGACCGAGTTGGAAAAGGGTGGATAATGTATGTCAAAGAGGTAAATGGGGAAGCAGAAGTAACCCACACAAAGATTCAATACTCCCTAAAATACCAAGGCCCTGTGCTAGAAATGGACCAAAACAAAGAAGCTAGAGTTCTACCAACATGTTGCCAAGTGTTGTAGCGGCTACAACCACCCTCCAAAATTTCAGCCTGCATGAATTGTAGAGCCTCACTTGAAGAGTTTCACTTGATAACTACACACACTCGAGTTCACTCTGTGAGCTTGTGTGATTCTGCTTGTTCATTGCATTCATGTATCTACATGTTGATGTCTAAGTCATCTTTGTGACCATGTTTTGGTTATGCTCAAAGTCTTTTCTTTGTATGTGCTTATTGTGTTCGCTATGAAAGCATTTGTCGCACTCACACACAAAGTCACATTCCCTGTTGCGCAAAATTTAAATCAATCATGAACGAATAATCATGAGTGTTGCACTTATCACTTACACCGTCGGTCAGTCCTGTTGAACATGTGTGTCTGGATGGTTTGGGTCATATCATCTTCAATTCGTGTGAGTGTGTGTTTGTATGATCACCTGTGCATATTTTGATTGTTCACACACTTAGTCATTTTGCTAAGGTTCTAACAAAAAAACTCCACTCTAACACCCAGACCATCACCCTGTTGTCGACTCAATCGACTGTCAAGCAGAATAATATAGAAGCACCAAGCTAGCTTGTTCAAGTTGCATTGCTCGTAAGCAATGAAATAAACTCTCATGCTGGCAACCCGGCCAATTGGACCCTCAGTTACCATGGACTGGCTCCCTTCAAAATTTGTGCAGAGGCCACTCACTCAACTCAACTGACTGAGGAAATTGCGCAGATAGGCCGGACAGACACCAAGTGCCCATCACTGTCTCCTCAAAAAAAATTACAGTTTTTGTAGTTAGTCATCTAGATAGTCGACTGGTCGTTCATCTAAAAAATTGCGTAGAATTCATGAGAAGGCCTTCCATTACTTATCAGTCAGCTCAACTCAGAAATTGCACATAGACGATCAGCAGGTCAGCCACTCGGCCTCATTGCATTTCCCTGCCAGCATCTCCTAGCAGCAAACTGCTAGTTCCCTCTAGGAATTGCGCAGTTTGTGCTTCCATTGACTGAGCAGCCATCTGGCAGTTCCCTCTGGGAATTCTATAGTTCTTACTATTAGTGATCTCTGCATCCAACTGATAGTTCCCTATGGGGATTATGCAGTTATGGCTGTTAGTGACGTCCACAACAAACTCGCAGTTCCCTCTGGAAATTGTGCAGTTCTGGCTGCCAGTCTCCCGGGTAGTTCCCCAAGAAAACTACATAATCCCTGCCAAGTGATCCATCATGCAACCTGACCTGCTCCTTTGTAAAATTGTGCAAATCTCGCTATCTAGACCCTGCTAACTGTTCATTTCGAAAAATGCACAGTGCATGCCTTCCTTGCTTTCATGCAGCCCAAACTGTCCCTCCCAAAATTTGCACAAATTTGCCTCCCAGCCGAGCCAGACCTTGCAGACAGTCACTGTCGACTTAGACTGCCCATATCCATCACTCAGTGACTCTTACACATTTTTCATCAGCAGTGCCTAGAGCCATCATCCCACTTCATATCCTTGTTGTTTCTCCTGGTCACCTGCATCCAAAACAATCATGTGTCATGGTAGACTAGGAGGTTTCTAGATTTGATGTCATCTCGTTATTAGCAACTGTAGGTACAGGTACACCAACAAATATTGCAAGACGACGAATGAGATGAACGAAGGCAGAACATGCAGAAGGACAGGTTCACCAACAGATGAACGAACGAAGCATGTGAAGCAGATGAACACAATGAACATGCACCTTTGCAAACAGATGAGCCTGTCAAACCTTCGAGCATGCAAGCAAGGAACAACATGCTAGAGCTTCATTAAGTGAACTAAGAACCATCAAGGACTCTTTGCACTTTACCATGAGGAGGTGAAGCTATGATACATCATGAACACATCTATCACCCAGCAGCACTGTAGCTCGACATGTACTCCAGTAGCAGTAATGTACCAACACTGTTATGTCAAGTCATAATGAGTCCTGTCATGATTCATGTCACCCACATCTCCACTATGAGCCATGTTGTCAATTATGTAATGTGGAATTCCAAGAGACCCACTTGTGAAAAATGAGTCATGAAAGTGAAAAATTCATGGAAGTCAAATAGTCATGAGGGTAGTTGAATAGCCACAAGGGTCAATTTCACCCTTGGCTATAAATACTCTATCATTTGTACATAGAAGGACTTTTCAACTCACCTCCTCCCACATAGAGAAGAGAGTTTATAATATTTTATTTGAGGAGTAAGTAATGGTTCCAATTCCCCATTAACGGGGTTAGTGATGTATGGTGTAACAATGTGTCTTGGGACTTTTGCTTAATTTAGAAGCTTGTCAACAGGCCATCACATTTTCGCACATGTATTGTATATGTTGTAAGATTGATCTTTCACACTTGTAATGCATGTTTCTTTAACCTGTGTTCTACATCTAAACCATTTCATTTGTTGTATTGCTTAATCTATTAATGGAAATGTGTTGTATATGTCGTTAATGTTGTCCCGTCCATGACGACTACTCTATCAGACATTAAAGAGACCTTTCACATGAACCTTTTTGTAACAATTGTTGCACGCATTCGAATTGATCTGTGAGTGCTGTACATGTTATCTAACCTTGTATGTTGTGATTTTCACATCCGAGTGGACTACTCCACCAGAAGTTGTGTATCTCCTTTTGTGTTGTGTGTTCCTAGAAGAGTTGGGACTGATCCCTTTAAACCTGGAACTCAACTTCACCCTCTTCCCCTCATAGTGAAAGAACCATTGATACAAGTACACTTATACTCACCAGGCATGCGAACCTCACTTCCTAAACACAAATCAAACCACTCTCCTGTGTTGACAAGCAAGATTTGAGGCAAATCCTTAATACAATGGCAACTGAGCCATCACATCAGATGGACTCCCACACCAAATGGTGTGAGGTCTAGTTGGGACTTCATACGGGGGCGATCCACTGAATGTTGGTAGGTCCAACACCGTCAAAATTTCTAGCGCTAGAAGGAGGGTTAGATGACAAGATGTGTCCTCTCATCCAGTTTTGAACCTTTACATATATTTCATGGAAAGTTGCACTCTTGTTCTGTGATGTTTTTCGAATCATGAAGATGTCTCCATCATGGGGGAGTTGTTCGGTCTCTTGTCCACTTACATGTATGATGGTGAAGTCAAAGTGGCCTAGCCTAAGTACTTATGTGACTTTCTTTCCATGCTTCATGACGAAGATGAGATTTTTTACAAATAGATTGGTTTGTTGCTTGCATACGCACTTCGTGAATCCCAGTTTCATAATTGATCATCTTACCTGCTGAAAGCATGCACTCATTTGAACACATATGTCATCTCGTTGAAGACACTTTCTATCATTTTGATCCCAACTATCTTGACCACAACCTATTACAACAATAGAAGGCTCCACATGAATCAGTTATTTATTTTTGGCAGTGCTTCCATGACTTAGAGTTTCAAGCTCTGAGGAGCTACATGAAATTTTCCTATCTTTGGGACCATTCGACTATTTCCTTAAGAAATCATCCCATCCCAAGAAGAATCTTGAGATCAAGCCTCACTCAACATTCTTCACTGATGAAGCTATGCAATCTAATGTTGATGTGGTCACTGTCTCGACTAACTGTCTGCCATCCCTTCATCCAACAACTCCACCACTGTCGAGTGATGTTGAGGATTATGCTCACTCACTTGTTCATATTTCACATCCTCCCAACATCACATCAATTAATTTTCATGTAGATTTGGTTGTGAGTCCTTCGAGTTCTCATATGTATTATATTATACAACCTCCATCTTCGCACCGAGGTGTTCCTTCAGATGACTCTATCTTGTGTTCGTCCATTCTGTACTCTTCACTTGTTTTGAATGAGGAACAAGCCATTGACGGAGCTGGTGTTGCAAAACCAACATGCATTGTCATTCATGAAGAGTATGAGTGGGAGCTTGAGCAACAAAACTCGGCAAAGGATGACTCCCTCTAGTTCGAGCCCCGCCATTCTTTCCTAACATCTATGGTCAACCTGTCATCCATGATTTCGCATGTGTGTCTTCATCCATGGATGCACCCACTATTCATCAGTCGCAGGACTTGCTAGATGTTGGACCATCATACAACAACAAAGAGGATCAATCATTCATTGAAAATACACTTGATATTTCATCTTTTCTTTCTGAAAATTCAGAGGGTGAACATCGTTCCTTCTCATCTACCCCTTTGTGTGACTCATCAAACCATGAGGATGCCAACAAACATCCTAAATTTTCTGATCTTGGTTGTCATGATCTCTTCACCTCATCATCCGATCATAATGTTGATTCACTTGTTGTTAATCTGGCTAAGCCACTCGTCTAAGAAGATCCATCTGTCAACGAGGTTGAAACCCCATAGACTGTCGAGGTACTTCAGCCCAAGCTGATGGTTATTTCAGGCCCTCTTTGTCTTGAGGTTGCTTTCAATTCTAATAATGAAATTGTTCAAACACTCAAGGCTCATCATCTCTCATCTGTATCCACTTAAGATCAATCTAACACTCATATTTTTCTTCCTCCACATGAACTACACAATTCCATTGCTCATGCATTAGAGGAATCTTACACAATAAGAACACTTGTGTGACACAAGTGGTCTACCTTTCTCATGTTTTCTTGCATATCATGGTCAAGGGAATGCATACACTCAACATTTTCATGTAGTGTAACACAACACCATGGAAAGTCCATATAGTGCATGACATGCGCTTTCACTCATTTTTGTGCTATGGATTCTTGTAAGTTTGGAGTGTGTCCATTTTCATTTTTGTATCCTTCACATTTGCTGGTTCACACAACTACGTTGCTCGTGGACCAAGCCTTCACCAACATGGGTCAACCAATGCATCGGTGACTGCATTGGAAATATCACTTTACGTGATCAGACCCATGCACCATTAGCTTAGGAGTAGGAGTAGTGTTTGCTTTCAGCTTGCTTGCTTGCATGCTTGTTTGCTTTCTTGCTTTTCATGTTTGTTTGTTTGCTTTCTTGTGTGTTTTCTTATTAGCTTTTATTTCGCTTTTACCTCTTCTTCTCCTTCGATTTACTTTCTCTTATTACTATTTTTATTTATATTTATTTCATTTGGTATATTAATAATTTTTTTCCAGAACTAAATGCTGCCAACTATTACGTTCTGGATTATGAAAAGAGTATGGGGCTAAAATTTGAGGAGACTTGCGACACTGCAACACTTGGCCAGTCTTGTGTCCACCTTCTCTTTGGTTGATTTTAAACTTAGGCTGATGAAGTCCTCACAGAAAATATGAACCATCTGAAAGGGAATTTTCAGTCCAATTGTGAACCTGTGTCCACACTGGGAAACCCCATCCCTGTACTCAACCTTCTGCTCTGTGTGTTTAAGCTCATCCAACTAGTAGAAATGGAGAAGGGGAAAATCTAAATGAGAAAACCTATGTCAGAGGTCTTACATGCTTCTTTAAAGGAACAACCTCTTCTTCTCCTAATAAGTCGAGATCCGTCTTCCGCCCCAAAAATAAATCAGGGCCTGTGCATAGTTCTCTTGAAAAGTACAAAGGTGAAAGAAGACAAAGGCTTCCAGCACACAGAGGTGAAGCATACAACTCCACCGGGTATTGAATAGGATCGCTGGCAGTAGAGCAACGTGTGTGTTCTTGTGTGACTCAGTTGAGGTACTTTCCAGGCCTGCTGGAAGTGGACCAACACCAGAGATGAAAAATTATGCTCTGAAAATCTTCAACTCATGAGCTAAACTACCCTTCTCGGATTTGAAACGTTTAGATCTAAGCCGAACTTTTGATTGTGTTTGATCAAGTTGGCAAAGGGTGAATCATGTATGTCCAAGAGGTAAATGGGGAAGTTGAAGTAACCCACACAACGATTCAATACACCCTAAAAGACCAAGGCCCTGTGCTAGAAATGGACCAAAACAAAGAAGCTAGAGTTTTACCAATGTGTCACCATGTGTTGTAGTGGCTACAACCTCCCTCCAAATTTCAGCCTGCACAAATTTTGGAGCCTTGCTTGAAGAGTTTCTCTTGATGACTACACACACTCGAGTTCACTCTGTGAGCTCATGTAAGTCTTTACATCCGCCTTGATTTTTCATTGCATTCAAGTATCTGCATGTTGATGTCTAAGTCATCCTCGCAACCATGTTCTAGTTATGCTCAAAGTCTTCGTTTCGTATGTGCCTGTTGTGTTTGCTATGAAAGAATTTGTTTCACTCACACACAGAGTCACATTCACTATCGTGCAAGCATCATCTCAATCATGAACGATTAATCACAAGTGTCGCACTTGTCACTTACACCATCGGTCAGTCATGTTGAATATGTGTGTCTGGATGGTTTGGATCGTGTCATCTTCAATTCATGTGAGTGTGTGTTCGTATGATCACCTATGCATATTTCGATTGTTCACACACTTAATCATTTTTCTGAGGTTTTGATAAAAAAACTCCACTCTAACACCTATACCATCACCTCGTCATTGACTCAATAGATTGTCAGCCAAAATAGTGTAGAAGCACCAAGCTAGCTTGTTCAAGTTGCATTGCTTGTAAGAACTGAAATCAACTCTCATGTTGGCAACCCAGGTAGTGGAACCCAGTGGTCACCCCAGACTGGCTCCCTTCAAAATTTGGGTAGAGGCCACTAACCTCACTCAATCAATTGACTGAGGAAATTGCGTAGACAGGCCGAAAAGACACCAAGTGCCCATCGCTATCTCCTTCAAAAAATTGTGTAGTTTTCCCAGTCAGTCATCTAGACAGTCGATTGGTTGTTCATCTTAGAAATTGCATAGAATTCATGGAAAGGCCTTCCACTACCCATGAGTTAGCTTAGCTCAGAAATTGCACATAGATGATCAGAAGGTCGGCCACCCAGCCTTAGTGCATTTTCCTGCCAGCAGCTCCTAGCAGTAGATTTCCAATTCCCTCTGGGAATTTCGTAGTTTGTGCTTCCATTGACTGAGTAGGGATCTGATAGTTCCCTCTGGGAATTGTATAATTCTCACTACCAGTGATCCCAGTAGCCAACTGGTAGTTCCCTATGGGGATTGTGTAGTTATGGCTATTAGTGACCCCAGTAATAGAATCGCAGTTACCTCTAGAAATTGCACAGTTCTGGCTACCAGTCTCTCGGGCAGTTTTGCAAGAAAACAGTGCAATCCCTGCCAAGTGATCCATAATGCAACCCGACCCGCTCCTCTGTAAAATTGTGCAATTCTGGCTGTCCAGAACCCACTGGCTGTTCGTTTCGAAAAATGCACAAAGCATGCCTGCTTGCCTTCCTACAGCCTAGGCTGTCCCTCCCAAAATTTGCGCAATTTTGCCTCCCAGCAGAGCCAAACCTTGCAAACAGTCATTGTCGACTTAGATTGCCCAAGTCCATCACTAAGTCACTCTTGCACAATTTTCATCAGCAGTTCCCAGAGCCAGCATCCCGCTTCACAGCCTTTCTATCTCTCCTAGTCACCTGCATCCGAAACGATTATGTGTCATGGTAGACTAGGAGGTTTTTGGATTTGATGTCATCTCGTCATTAGTGACTATAGGTATAGGTACACCAAAAAACATGGAAAGATGACGAATGGGATGAACGAAGGGAGAACATGTAGAAGGAGAAGTTCACCAACAGATGAACGAATGAAGCATGTGAAGCAAATGAATGCAATGAACATGCACCTTTGCAAATAGATGAGCTTGTCAAACCTTTGAGCATGCAAACAAGGAACAACATGCTGCAACTTCATCAAGTGAACTAAGAACCATCAAGGACTCTCCACACTTCACCATGAGGAGGTCAAGATATGGTACATCATAAACACATCCATCATGCAACAACACTGTAGCTCGACATGCACTCCAGTAGCAATAATGTACCAACATTGTCATGTCAAGTCATGTCAATTCATGTCATGAGTCATGTCACCCGCATCTCCACTATGGGCTATGTTGTCAACAAATGTGATGTAACATGGAAGTCCAAGAGACCCACTTGTGAAAAAAGAGTCATGTAAGTCAAAAAGTCATAGAAGTCGAACAGTCATGAGGGTAGTTGAATAGCCACAAGGGTCAGTTTCACCCTTCGCTATAAATGCCCTATGATTTGTACATAGAAGGCGTTTTCACCTTAGCTCCTCCCACATAGCCAAGAGAGTCTATAATATTTTCTTTGATGAGTAAGTAGTGGCTCCAATGCCCACTGACAGAGTTAGTGATGTATGGTGTAACAATGTGTCTTGGGACTTCCGCTTAATTCAGAAGCCTGTCAACAGGCTAGCACATTTTCACACATGTATTGTATATGTTGTAATACTGATATTTCACACTTCTAATGCATGTTTGATCTAGGTGGATGTTGGTGGCCACCCACCTATCCCACTTGGACCCCCGCAAGTGTCTCTTTCAGCTTTTCAATTTCCTTATTTGTAGCACAATTTACTATTTTTAGTATTTCATGGTCCTGAACTTCCGGAGCCATTTTAAGGCCCTAACTACTTTTGGGAATTTGGGGGCAACCTTGGCCATGGATCGATATTTCCCTCCCAAAGTTGTAGTGCTTGGATTAGATCTTTCTAACGAAAGTATTGTACGTATCAACGGAGATCGTATGCCAAAGTTACACCCTATGAATTGGAATGTACCAATTTACCCAAACGGGGCCCACAATTTGGCGTTTCATCTTTCTAGGGTTAGGTTTTGGGATGTGAAGGGTTTACATTATTTCTCAACAATAAATAGGCCTTCAAACCTCATTGTAAACAGTTTTAGAGGCATGTAAGCTGCCCACATTTCTTCTTAGAGATAAGCTACCCATTGCCTAGTTGGTTTATTTCCATTTTTGTTTGTAAGCATATTTCAGTATTTTACATTAATGAAATGAAGTATTATTTCCGCTGCATCTCTGTGTTTATGGTTATCTTTATAATTTGTTGCATTACTGTTTAAATCTAGATCAGTGTTATCAGAGCAGTTTGCTTTTTCTCTATTTTTATTTGCATGTCCACAACGAGGTCGGGATATAAGGAGTTAGGGCTTGAACTTGTTGAACCTTTGCAAGACCAGCCTCGCAAATCCCGATGGCCTCCCATGGCAGATGAGAAGAAATACGAGGGGGCAGGAGATCTGATCAAAATATTGCTCAAAGAAGCCCTCGAGTGACAAAGGAATGCCATGATGGATAGCTTTACACAGATCCTTCAGTGGCTACCCAGAGGCGACGCATCGACTTCCAACAGCTACTCTGGAAATGCCACACCGTTTAAGGTACAAGTTAATTTTGAAATCCCCATCTTCGAGGGTCAAATAGATGCAGATGTTGTAGATAAATGCTTAAACCTACTAGATGGGTATTTTTCTATTCATGAACTTTCAAGTCGGGAAAAGATTATTTTCGCTCTTCTCAAAGCAACCCCCCACATCAAGGACTGGTGGGAAGCCTACTGCGAGTAGAAGGATGAAAGTACTGGCTCACTATTTTCAGCTTCACCCACTTGGAATTCATTTCAGGATGCCATCAAGGAGCAGTACTACCCTGTCAAAATCTATGAGGAGAAATACGTCAAATGGACGACAGTGCAGCAAGGACGGGACTGAGATGTGCCAGAGTTCACAAACATTTTTCATACCCTTCGCACACAGTTGGGTATCAAAGATTCTAAGCTGCATTTGGTGCTCAAATACCACGGCTGCTTACATAGATACATAAAGGAAGAAATGGAGTTCTTGAACATCTCCTCACTCGACACGACATACCGATACACTGTCAAAATCGAGCAAAAGTTCAAACAGAAGAAGCGAGACTTTGGATCTACGAATCCAAAGACCAAAGGACAAAGCCAAGGCTAGGTGACCCAAGACAATCCGTCAAAGCCACAAGAAAAGAGCAACACCACAAAGTTGAAGAAGGACATAGGAAAGTGGTGTGAGTTTCACAAGAGCCCCACTCACAACACAAGTGAGTGTCGGACCAAGCAGTTGCTGGTGGCCGAGTTGAAGGCTTCTGAATCAGATGAATGTTCCAGCCCTGAACCAGAACCCTACAAGGGGAATGGCAAAGTGAAGTAGATCATTGATGGAAATCCTAGCACCAGTATTGCCACTGCCAAGATCCATAAGAATGAACCCGAAGATCCAAAGGAGGGGGAACGTCTTTTCAACTCATAGATGTGGGTGAAGGGTTCACTGTTGCAATTCATTATTGACAGTGGTAGCCAAAAGAACCTTATTTCAGCAGAGGTCATGAAGCAGTTGGGCCTACCGACTACACCACACCCATAGCCATACAGTATTGGGTGGCTTCATGAAGAATGAGATCTCAAAGTTTTCCAGCAGTGCCACCTTCCCTACAACATCAAGCCCTTCATAGACAAGGTATTGTGTGATGTTACACCTCTGGATGTTTGTGATATACTATTAGGTCAGCCATATTTGTGGAGGCAACATGCTATGTATGAGTCAAAGCCTCGTGCTGTCATTATTTCTTTGAATAATTTATCATACAGGATATCAGAGGTAGCCCCACCTACTGCCACCTCTTTGATCACTACCAAGAAAGGTAGCAAGGTGATCTCACAGAATAGGAAATTTATTTTCTGTCTGGTTCGCTCCCAAAGTAAGGGGAAGATCGTCACCACATCCATGACTCCGGCGAAGGGTTCCTCCATGTAGCAGCAAAAACAAAGGAATACGGTCATGATAGAACATAGGAACATCTTCTCCTCACCCACAAGGGTACCACACAAGCTTTAGGTGGGCAACAAAGTTTGGTTGCATCTGCAGAAATAACACCCTACAAGAGCCCATCAGAAGCTCTGACCATGCCGACATGGTCCTTACACCATTACTAAGGTTGTGGGAAATAATGCTTTGGAGTACAACTTCCTCCATCCCTTTGCCTGCACCAAGTTTTCAATGTGTACCACGCTCGACCACGCTTCTCACCATTACTGGACACATCTGAGATTGCAGAACAACTCACCAGGGACCAAGTTTAGCAAATGGAGGAACTCAATGCAATGGGGACCATTGCTTCCTAAGGGGGGAGGAATGATCCAGGTGGATGTTGGTGGCCACCCATCTATCCCACTTGGACCCCCGCAATTGTCTCTTTCAGCTTTTCAGTTTCATTATTTGTAGCACAATTTACTATTTTTAGCAGTTTTTCGAGTCCTAAACTTCCGGAGCCATTTTGAGGCCCTAAACGTCAATTTTTGGGAAATTTGGGGGCAACATGGCTTTCTAGATTGATGTTTTCCTTCCAAAAGTTGTATTTCTTGGATAGATCTTTCTAATGAGCTATTGTATGCATTAAACAAAGATCGTATGCCAAAGTTACAACCCTGGGAAATTGATGTACCAATTTACCCAAACGGGGCCCATAATTTGGCATTTCATCTTCTAGGGTTAAGTTTTGGGATGTGAAGGGTTTTACATTGTTTCTCAACAATAAATAGGCCTTCAAGCCTCATTGTAACATAGTTCATAGGCATGTAGCTGCCACATCTCTTCTCAGAGATAAGCTACCATTGCCCTAGCTAATTTATTTACATTTCTGTTTGTAAGCATATCTCAGTATTTTACAATTAATGAAATGAAGTATTATCTCCGCTACATCTCTGTGTTTATGGTTATCTCTGTAATTTGTTACATTCATGTTTAAATCTGGATCAATGTTTCTTTAACCTGTGTTCTACATCTAAACTATTTCATTTGTCGTATTGGATAATCTATTAATGGAAATATGTTGTATATGTGGTTAATGTTGTCTCGTCCGTGTTGAATTCTTTGTCGGACATTAGAGACACCTTTCACAAGAACCTTGTTGTAACAACTGTTGCACTCATTTGGATTGATCTGTGAGTGTTGTACATGTTATCTTACCTTGTATGTTGTGACTTCCACATTTGAGTGGACTTCTCCACCAAAAGTTGTGTATGTCCTTTTGTGTTCTGTGTTCCTAGTCACGTTGGAACTGATCCCTTTCAACCAGGAAGTCACCTTCACCCTCTTCCAATCACAGGGAAAGAACCATTGGCACAATTACACTTACACTCACCAGGCACACGAACCTCACTTCCCGAAGACAAAGCAGACCACTCCCTTGTGCTGACAAGCAAGAGTTGAGGCAAATCCTTAAGACAATGGCAACCGGGCCATCTTACCAAATGGGACTCCCAGACCAAACGGTGTGACGTCTAGTTGGGACTTCATACCAAGGTGATCCCTTGAATTTTGTCAAGCCCAACACAGTAAATAGTTCCTTCCATACTCGATGGACAATATTTGCAAAATATTTATGTGCTAGCCATGTTTTGTTGAATTTGAAGGGGGAAGCCTTATGGCAAGATTCCCCTTCCCAAGTGAGTATAATTGAGAGGTGATCTGAGGCAAAAGAAGGAATGAACAAAGATTTAAGATCCACCAGACCCACAATGAGGTGTTATTTCACCAAAAACTTGTTCAGATGCTTTAAAATGCATTGAATCCCCGACCGACTATTGTTCTAGGTGGGAACAATCTTAGGTGGGGTGATATCGTGTAGTAACAAAATGTTAAAAAAAGAGGTGAAATGAGACTCCTGATTTTCAGACTTGGCCTTGTCGCCCCAAACCTCATTACTATCAAGTGTTAAATTTAGGTCCTCGGCTATAATGAGGGAGGTAAAATCCAAAAACTGAACATTTGAGACCTCACCCTAATAAGATCTCTTGCTTGTATATGGTGTGTACATCTTGATGATGTTGAGTTGATAGAAGGATACTTGCAAGTGTAAAAAAATCTAGAAACTTGAGACTTGAGGGTTTCTAGGCCATCGCTTAACCTCTAGAGGG
>APFE030227616.1:7167-19563 GCA_000404065.3 Pinus taeda
TGGTGACAATTTTTTGTGTAACAGATTGCCCCCTAAAGTGCGAAGTCTGTAGTAGATGAGGATGGTTTTTGATCATCTAAGAAGAGTGAAGGACTTTATCATTTCAAGGATTTTCTTGTGGATACCCCGGTCGAACCTGTAAAAACATTCAATGAAAAATATATATATGTGAACATATCCTCGCTGAGGTAGGCATTCCCATACTCAGATCAAAACTGACTAAGAACTATCTAAAAACTGCTCTGATACAGGAATGATTTTGTATTACATCACAAGTAGGAACACATGGACACAGTATGGACGCAGCCATCTGTTTATGAACAATCCACTATATAATGATAAAAAAATTCCTCGCAGCCTGGATGGTGGAAACTAGATCCAGGGTCTTCATTTCTACTTTCCGAACTAGTACGATTCTACCCATGTGAATGAATGTGTCGAAGTCAAACATGAGAGAAACCACTTGATTACCAGTCAATGATGTAAACTATTAACAAGTGTGAGAGGAACCACCAGTAATGTCAATGGCCCTCAAAGTACCCAGTACAATCCATGAGATGTGAATGAATGAGTCGATGTTGAACACGTCATGGAATCCTTTGATCAAAGGTCAATGATGCAACGTGGCGTCAAAGGCGAGAAACCTGCCATTGAGGCATGCAGATTCCAAGGTACTGACGATTTCTAGATCATCTTTCTAGATAATGAGCTGGAGTCGATAGAAAGCGATCTGTCATAGGCAAGCCCACAACACGAAATCATAGATCAAGTCCGAAGAAATATATTTGGCAAGAACTAACTCAGGGATGGTCAATGATGGATGACAAATATTTTGCAGGTGAATGGTTTATTTGCAGAGACCTCTTGAACACATAACGACACAGCAGATGGCTTGGTGACAGTTGACCCAAAGTTGATACCTGGAAACTGGTTGAAGAATTTCAAAGTGGTTTGATTAACTGTTAGGTAAAGGATTTCCCAACCCAGGTGGATAAAAGTGTCGTGTTCAAGAGTGATGGAAAGTTTTTTCAAACACAAAGTACAACAATCAGGTTCACTTTTCTCCTTTTCCCCCACCATTTCTGGCAAGTACCTCTTTATTTTTGACAAGCTTGAGGAGGATAACATTTTCTTGGTTATAAGCTCATCCTTCGGATGAGTCCAACTTAGTTTAGATTCGAACCCTAAGAAGGAGTGGTCCATTCCTGTTTGTAATTGAACAGGGCCTTTAATGTGAAATTTTAACGAGTCTAGTATAGGAGAAACTCGGTGTTTTTCAATTTTAGGGAGTCAGAAGAAAAACGTAAGAAAACTCCACGGTTGTCCTTTTTCGTAAATTTGTGTCTCTCAAGCCCGAAAAAGTATAAAATAATACTTGAGAGAACCGCTTGATCATTACGACCAAGGAGTACTTTACATGATTAGTGCCTTCAATCTGAAAAAAGTAAAAAAGTGATTGAAAACACGTTGTTTTATTACCAATATCGAACTTGAAATGACAAAAGTCTGACAATCTTTTCATGTTTCTACGGTCGGAAAAGAGCTGTAAAGGTCCGTCTTTGTAATTCCGTTTTAATGAGTATACAAAGAAACACTCGGTAATCTTTTCATTTTTTACGAGTCTGAAAATAGCTTAAAGAGGACTCCTATGTGTTTTTTGTTGAAAACGATCAATTTCACCTGAAACCCCAATATTTTTCACAAAAACTATGAACATTACTCATATCTACTTAAAAATAATAAAAATGCACCAAAATGACCTTTTCAAAGTAAAAAATAAATAAATTTTAATTACGTCGTAAGGCGTTTCCCTCTGAAATCAACTCCCCTCTCTGCTTACCTGTCATCTTGTAAGCCACACGATTATATGTTAGACGATTGCAACAATTTAAACCGTTGATTCAAAGAGGTTGCCCAAACGGTTGGGCGTTTCATTTGGCATCTGATCGGATAATTTCATCCACGGAGCTGAACCGGTGGAGTTGAACCGGGCTCCAAGCTACTGCGTCCCATTGGCATCTGATCGGATAATTTCATCCGCGGAGCTGAACCGGGCTCCAAGCTACTGCGTCCCACTAACCCTGTCTCGCCCGTTCAAACTAGCTATTTCGCCCACGTTCTGTGATTTCAAAATGCCAATACAGAAGGCTTTATTTGTGTGGCAAAATAATCTTAACCACTACTAAGGTGTGTTCCTCCCATACCAAACCATATATGTGGCCTATTGAGCGTTTGATTGAAGTCTGAAGTTTGAATTCGATTTTTGTATGAAGAATGGCAGGTTCTTGTAGCATGAACATCATAGTTGTTCCAGCAATAATAGCGTTATGCTGCGGTTCTTCTGTGGTGGCTAGAGCAATCGCCTCTATTGCTTTGGCGATTACTATTGGGGTGCGTTTGCCTCTCTTAGGGCGCGCAACCTTCACTTCTTACAGGCTCGACAGAAACACAATCTTTGGGATTAGGGCTTTTGTTGTGGGTCTTGTTCTTGCAACTGCCTTGCTGCATCTTCTTCTTCCTGACGCCTTTAAATCTCCTCCTAGTGGAATCTCATCTTGGCAAAATTTCCCATTCCGTGGCCTTGTAGCCACGTTCACGGCTCCGTGTGTACTTATCGTGGAAGCTCTGGCCACTGGTTACTCTCATTTGAAAAATCGAAACAAACCGAGTGATGAGGATAAAGAGCTGGCAGTTAATGGCAAGGATTCGCGCATAGACGAAGATAGTAGGATTGGCAATGGGATCATTTATCAGGTAAAATCTAATACATTAATGCATCTGATGCTTGAGAAATAAGTTTTAATTTTATTTATAGTCTAAGACTTAGAAATCTCTGGATGTTGAGGGTTGTTCTAATATATCAGAATTTATGAATCAGGTGTTGGACTTGGCTATAATTAACTCTGGCTGTAATACCAATGGCTGGATCGAAAAGTCCATGGATGGTAATTAGGACTTTAGTTGCAACTTTTACAACTCAAGGGATGGACGGATGCAAACTTCAAATTTCAGGTACCCATTATTAATTTCTCTCCAATTTTCCCTTTCTCTCAATTCAACCAATAGGACTACCCAGAAATTGTAGGGATCAAATATAGTTCAAACTAGTTTAACGAATATCTGTGTGGCTTTTTTTTCATTAAGATTTCTGTGATTTCAAATATTGTCCAAACTGATTTTGTTTATTATGTGTGGCAAGCAGGAGGGTTTTAATGCTAAATTCCGAGCAGTTTCGAGAATAAGTGCCCTTTTTGCTGGTGTCGCAACGGGGATTGGGATGCTATCATTCGAGAACAGACCAATGGTAGTGATTTTTGATGCAGTGTTTAACACCGGATCTGCAGGAGTTATGGCTTACATGTGTTTGTTGGATCTGTATTCTGCCTATTTTACCGTGTCGGAAATGCAGAGAAGAGGAGCGCTTAAGATATGGAAATATATGGCTATCCTGTCGTTGTTGTGGGATTCTTCTTTCCTCACAAAATGGATTTTGAAATTACCATACCGTGGCCTCACTGCCTTTCCCTGAGTCGAGATTGGGCTTTCAATGATGCGGAAAGAAATGACTAGTTTGTTTAAGATACAAATATATGTTATTAAAAATAGTTGTTTTTTTCAACAAGAAAACAACCATCCATATTACAAGAAAACAACCATCCATATTTTTACGCCATAAGGCGTTTCCCTCTTAAATCAACTCCCCTCTCTGCCTACTTGTCATCTTGTAAGCCACACGATTAATTGCAACAATTTACGCCGTTGATTCAAAGGGGTTGCCTGAACGGTTTGGGCGTTTCATTTGGCATCGGGTCGAATAGTTTCATCAGCGCAGCTGAACCGGGCTCCAGTGCTACATGCGTCCCATTAACCCTCCGCGCAGCTGAACCGGGGTCCAGTGCTACATGCATCCCACTAACCCTATCTCGCCTGTTCAAACTAGCTATTTTGCTTAAGTTCTATGATTTCAAAATTCTCACTTATTGTAGAATCGTTTTTTCTTATTGCCTACAGGAAACTTCAATTGAGGGACAACGGACTAGCCTTTTCACGGACTACGTGTTAAAGGTTATTCTTCAAAAGCTTTTGGGATGAGAATATATCAGGTTTTTTAGGCATATAGATTATTGACATAGATTTCCGTGTCCTTGATTTCTTCCAGGTTCTGGGCTTGGACATTTGTGCAGACACAATGGTTGGAAATCAGATGCACCGTCGAATCTCTGGAGGCCAGAAGAAGAGAGTTACCACTGGTGGGCTAAGCAAGAATAGTTCTTTGGCACCACTGAAAATTTGCATTTGCATAATATAGTAGTGCCAAAGCAATTGTCTAATCGTTTGATAAGATCTGTGCAGGAGAAATGTTGGTCGGTCGTGCAAGAGCTCTATTTATGGATGAAATTTCAACCGGATTAGACAGTGCTACGACTTTCTAGATCATCAAGTGTTTTTGCCAAATTATCCATCTCTTTGATGCGACAATGTTGATCTCTCTTCTGCACCCTGCCCCTGAAACATATGAATTATTTGATGACATCATCTTAATTTCTGAAGGAGAGGTGGTTTATCAAGGACCTCGAGAATCTGTGATTGATTTCTTCGAGTCCATGGGCTTCAAGTGCCCAGAAAGAAAAGGGGTTGCTGATTCTTACAGGAAGTAAGTATAATTTCTGATACAGTTATGTTTTGTCCTGTGGATTGAGAGTGGTAGTTACAAACTAACATCTATATCTCAAAACAGAATGATTTACAACATTTTCACGGATATGATTGTTGTGGAGCTTGATAACTTTGTGACCTACGACTTATCAGGGTTCCTTTCTATCTATTTACAACATTAGTGATTAAATGGATTGATTGAATTTGTGTTGCAAATACCCCTCGTTAGATTTATCTTCTTAATTGTGTTTGCGCTGGAGCTACAAGTTCTGAGTAAATACTCTAGCTGTCAAATAGATACCAGAAGGAACCTGTAGATTGGAATTTGTAGTGTTAGCAAAGATGTCTTCATTAGTGGCAATTGACATATATGAGGAGGGGGTATCTGCAGTGAAGATCCGTCCACCCACTGTTGTGTTACTTTTTGATCCACAGTCTATAAGGTAGTTATTCTGTGAAGTTGAAACCCCATTCTGATAAAATGACAATAAAAACAACACACAAATGCACACAATGACTGCCATTTCCTTCACTTCTTTCTCTGCAGCCCAATTGTGTGGTTCTCTCTTTTCTCTGCACCCAAATTATAGGATTCTCTTTGTGTCTCTTTCTTCCTCTGCACCTCCAGGAAATTTCAGGAGCCTATAACTCTGCCCACATTTCCACCCCGACCATTGAACTGATGCCGTCACCCCCTGACCGAGTTGGGATAGGACCTCCTTCTTTAGAATATAGAAAGATGGACTTCAGTTCACCTCTATTCTAGAGAATAATTTGGATATTTCCATGAAACTGCAGGTTCCTAAATATGTCAAGAACATAGTTATAGAAATACAAGACCATTATTATGATATTTATCCATTATAACCATCGCATATAACCACTACCTAGAGTGTCAACACTGCTCTTCTAACTTTCTACCACATCATCAAATGGCCATTACATCAAGTCCTGGAATGATGGCTTTGCAAATGAAAGCAGAGTAGGACTGCAATTAATTTTTCATGGACTAAAAGCAATGTATGCATACAATAAATATTGATATGTTTAAAAACAATATGCAAGATCAGAATGAATGTAAGAACCAGCATGAAAAAGGTTTTGCAGCCCTGAATTTATGGAAAAGTCTTTTTGGAAGACTCACGCGATTTTGAAGCTTTCTAAGTCTACTCAGAATTATTTTCGGCCCAAAACTTTCAATGTCAAATGACATCAGCAAAAAAGGAACCTTATCTCTCAGTAAGCGATTTTGAAGCTAAGAAGCTTGTATCAGGATCCCAAAATCTCCCAAGGGTGTCATTGTCAGGGGTGATCAATGGTCCTCCCATATTAAGTCTGTAAATTGTTTCAAAAGCATGCTCAGATAGACCACTATAAGTATTAGGCAGGGGCACAGCTTGAGCTGTGTCTGAAACAAGAGTGTTCAACACAAAAACAACTTCAATGGCATTGACAAACGCAAAGGAATTATTGGAGGGAATAAATGTCGGGACCAATGTTTATTCATTTACATTGATGAGACATTCCTTCATCATAATTGAACTATTCTGGATTTGGCACTTGTAAGATTGTACATTTGATAAGAGAATGGAAAGAAATGTAAACGTACCCAGTGTCTGTCGTGGTGCCCAATACTGAAGGTATAGGATGACTTCTGTGTAAATACTCTAGCTGTCAAATAGATACCATAAGGAACTTGTAGATTTGAATTTGTAGTGTTAGAAAAGATGCCTCCATTGGTGGCAATTGACATATATGAGGAGGGGGTATCTGCAGTGAAGATCCGTCCACCCACTGTTGTGTTACGTTTTGATCCACAGTCTATAAGGTAGTTATCCTGTGAAGTTGGAACCCCATTCTGATAAAATGACAATAAAAACAACACACAAATGCACAAAATGACTGCCATTTCCTTCACTTCTTTCTCTACAACCCAATTGTGTGGTTCTCTCTTTTCTATGCACCCAAATTATAAGATTCTCTTTGTGTCTCTTTCTTCCTCTGCACCTCCAGGCAATTCCAAGAGCCTATAACTCTGCCCAGATTTCCACCCTGACCATTGAACTGATGTCGTCACCCCCTGACCAAGCTGGGATAGGTCCTCCTTCTTTAGAATATAGAAAGATGGACTTCAGTTCACCTCTATTATAGAGAATAATTTGGAGATTGCCATGAAACTGCAGGTTCCTAAATATGTCAAGAACAGAGTTATAGAAATACAAGACCATTATTGTCAGATTTGTCCATTATAACCAGCGCATATAACCACTACCTACAGTTCCAACACTTCTCTTCTAACTTTATACCACATCATCAAATGGCCATTACATCAAGTCCTGGAATGATGGCTTTGCAAATGAAAGCAGAGTAGGACTGCAATTAATTTTTCATGGACTAAAAGCAATGTATGCATACAATAAATATTGATATGTTTAAAAACAATATGCAAGATCAGAATGAATGTAAGAACTAGCATGAAAAGAACTTTGTCACATTGATGAGATATTCCTTCATCACAATTGAACTATTCTGGATTTGGAAATTGTAAAATAGACCAAAGTCTTGGGTGGCTACTGAAAATATGGCACTTGTAAGATTGTACATTTGATAAGAGAATGGAAAGAAATGTAAACGTACCCAGTGTCTGCCCTGGTCCCCAATATTGAAGGTATAGGATGACTTCTGAGTAAATACTCTAGCTGTCAAATAGATACCAGAAGGACCCTGTAGATTGGAATTTGTAGTGTTAGCAAATATGCCTTCGTTGGTGGCAATTGACATATATGAGGAGGGGGTATCTGCAGTGAAGATTCGTCCACCCACTATTGTGTTACCTTTTGATCCACAGTCTATAAGGTAGTTATCCTGTGAAGTTGAAACCCCATTCTGATAAAATGACAATAAAAACAACACACAAATGCACACAATGACTGCCATTTCCTTCACTTCTTTCTTTGCAGCCCAATTGTGTGGTTCTCTCTTTTCTCTGCACCCAAATTATAGGATTCTCTTTGTGTCTCTTTCTTCCTCTGCACCTCCAGGCAATTCCAACAGCCTATAACTCTGCCCAAATTTCCACCCTGACCATTGAACTGATGCTGTCACCCCCTGACCGACCTGGGATAGGACCTCCTTCTTTAGAATATAGAAAGATGGACTTCAGTTCACCTCTATTCTAGAGAATTATTTGGAGATTGCCATGAAACTACAGGTTCCTAAATATGTCAAGAACAGAGTTATAGAAATACAAGACCATTATTGTAAGATTTGTCCATTATAACTAGCGCATATAACCACTACCTACAGTGTCAACACTGCTCTTCTAACTTTCTACCACATCATCAAATGGCCATTACATCAAGTCCTGGAATGATGGCTTTGTAAATGAAAGCAGAGTAGGACTGCAATTAATTTTTCATGGACCAAAAGCAATGTATGCATACAATAAATATTGATATGTTTAAAAACAGTATGCAAGATTAGAATGAATGTAAGAACCAACATGAAAAAGGTTTTTCAGCCCTAAATTTATGGAAAAGTCTTTTTGGAAGACTCACGCGGTTTTGAAGCTTTCTAAGTCTACTCAGAATTGTTTTCATCCCAAAACTTTCAATGTCAAACAACATCAGCAAAAATGGAACCTTATCTCTCAGTAAGCGATTTTGAAGCTAAGAAGCTTATATCAGGATCCCAAAATATCCCAAGGGTGTCATTGTCAGGGGTGATCAATGGTCCTCCCATATTAAGTCTGTAAATTGTTTCAAAAGCATGCTCGGATAGACCACTGTAAGTATTAGGCAGGGGCACAACCTGAACTGTGTCTGAAACAAGAGTGTGTGGCAAAGAAACAACTTCAATGGCATTGACAAACGAAAAGGAATTATTGGAGGGAATAAATGTCAGGACCAATGTTTGTTCATTTACATTGATGAGATATTCCTTCATCACAATTGAACTATTCTGGATTTGGAAATTGTACAATAGACCAAAGTCTTGGGTGGCTATTGAAAATATGGCACTTGTAAGATTGTACATTTGATAAGAGAATGGAAAGAAATGTAAACGTACCCAGTGTCTGCCCTGGTGCCCAATACTGAAGGTATAGGATGACTTCTGAGTAAATACTCTAGCTCTCAAATAGATACCAGAAGGAACCTGTAGATTGGAATTTGTAATGTTAGCAAAGATGCCTTCGTTGGTGGCAATTGACATATATGAGGAGGGGGTATCTGTAGTGAAGATCCGTCCACCCACTATTGTGTTACTTTTTGATCCACAGTCTATAAGGTAGTTATCCTGTGAAGTTGAAACCCCATTCTGATAAAATGACAATAAAAACAACACACAAATGCACATAATGATTGCCATTTCCTTCACTTCTTTCTCTGCAGCCCAATTGTGTGGTTCTCTCTTTTTTCTGCACCCAAATTATAGGATTCTCTTTGTGTCTCTTTCTTCCTCTGCACCTCTAGGCAATTTCAGCAGCCTATAACTCTACCCGGATTTCCGCCCTGACCATTGAACTGATGCCATCACCCCTTGACCGAGCTGGGATAGGACCTCCTCCTTTAGAATATAGAAAGATGGACTTCAGTTCACCTCTATTCTAGAGAATAATTTGGAGATTGCCATGAAACTGCAGGTTCCTAAATATGTCAAGAACAGAGTTATAGAAATACATGACCATTATTGTGAGATTTGTCCATTATAACCAGCGCATATAACCACTACCTACAGTGTCAACACTGCTCTTCTAACTTTCTACCACATCATCAAATGGCCATTACATCAAATCCTGGAATGATGGCTTTGCAAATGAAAGCAGAGTAGGACTGCAATTAATTTTTCATGGACTAAAAGCAATGTATGCATACAATAAATATTGATATGTTTAAAAACAGTGTGCAAGATCAGAATGAATGTAAGAACCAGCGTGAAAAAGGTTTTTCAGCCCTGAATTTATGGAAAAGTCTTTTTGGAAGACTCACGTGGTTTTGAAGCTTTCTAAGTCTACTCAGAATTCTTTTCGGCCCAAAACTTTCAATGTCAAATGACATGAGAAAAAATGGAACCTTATCTCTCAGTAAGCGATTTTGAAGCTAAGAAGCTTGTATCAGGATCCCAAAATCTCCCAAGGGTGTCATTGTCAGGGGTAATCAATGGTCCTCCCATATTAAGTCTGTAAATTGTTTCAAAAGCATGCTCAGATAGACCACTGTAAGTATTAGGCAGGGGCACAACTTGAGCTGTGTCTGAAACAAGAGTGTTTGGCACATAAACAACTTCAATGGCATTGACAAACGCAAAGGAATTATTGGAGGGAATAAATGTCAGGACCAATGTTTGGTCATTTACATTGAGGAGATATTCCTTTATCACAATTGAACTATTCTGGATTTGGAATTTGTACAATAGACCAAAGTCTTGGGTGGCTACTGAAAATATGGCACTTGTAAGATTGTACATTTGATAAGAGAATGGAAAGAAATGTAAATGTACAAATAGGAGGAGCCACTTGCTTCTTCTCCTCTCCATTCTGTCAAATTCAGCTAGCACTAGTGCCATGCCATCGCACTATATGGGAAATTATTGGGAAAGACAGCATAGCAAGCCCTGTCACTGATGAAGCAGAATGCCATATTCCTTAGACTTGCTCTTACCATCACAAGATCTGAAAAGTCTCTGGCACCTCATAATGGCGGTCGGCAACCGAATATACCAGGACTCAGGAATTATATAGGTTGTGAAAACTAAATCCAGTTTGGATGTTATTAACAATTTATTTGCATTCTCAGTTTTTTCTTGGTAAATCAAATACTTTGATGGGCATCAAATACCCATCAAATTTATATGATTAATTAATTTATATTTTAAAAATTAAATTAATAATTATTATTTATCAAAAAAATACTAGTAGTTTAAGAATATGTATCTTTTAAGAGGTTATATATTTCAATCTAAAATGAAGTAACTTATATTCATATATTTTTATAACTTTTTAAACCAAATCTACACAAAAGAATTATAGTTATTTTCACAAACCAAAAAAGTCTATCTAATCATAACCATAATTTTAAAATTAAATATAATTATTATAATTACAAAAAATTATAATATAATATAATATAAATATATATGTGGAAATGATGCATTAATTTTTTTTTTTTAAATTAATTTATTTTTTCTGAGAAAAAAAAAAAAAGACCTCGTAATTTTTTTCACGGGAACATGTTATGTTAAAAACATTAGTTAGGCTGAACATTTAATGTCTCACAACGAATCAGAAAAATGGCTATGAGGCCAACAAGTGAGCAGAACACGTAGGCCTGCCAAGAAACGCCAAAGGGCGCACCAGCAAAAAAAAAAAAAACCAGAAACCCCAGCAACAAAAACTAACGGGATTTCAAACAAAAAATTGGGCAAGGTCGCTTGGATAACTCCAAAAATACCCCGTAGATTCATGGCATGCCAATCAACGTTGAAGACCAAAATATGATGATAGCCTTTAAATTTTCAACTTTAAATTTCCAGAGAAGGTGTAACCTTTTACATAATGATCAAGCAATGAAATACATGGGGCTTTTACATAACCAAATGAAATCATTAAGATCAGGAAGGTCCTAATCTCCTTGGTACTAGTGGTAATGCTTCTGAGGACAAGGGCACTTCTTTGACAATAGCTCATATACAAAGGTTTCGAAGCTTCTATATTTTAAATGGCTAAACAAGATAACTTCTATATCTTAAATGGCTAAGCAAGATTTGTTAGACCTGTGGATTTTAATATATGAAACCATTTATACTTATGTTACCTAACTAATTGGCTCTCTTATGCACCAATGTTCTTGGATCATATGCCCATTTTGTATGGAATGTCTACTAAGTGGTTCCAGTTAATGGGGCATTGATTTGAGTGTTCAATATATTCTTATTCTTTATCAAAGTAGTTTTTTTCTCTATTTGCTTTCTTCAATTTATGCCTTACGGCGTTTCCTTTGCAACATCTGGTGCAAATGCTAGTTTATTTATTCAAAAAATCTTATAAAAAGGGCTTTTACAAGTTCATTTTTACCGTTTACCTTTGGAGTAAAAAGTAAGAGCTTTTGGTAAAAAAATTCCCATGGAGATTGCACAAAATCCGACCGCTGGAATTCAGAACCGTCTTCTCCAGGTAATCGACAATGTCCCTGACTTGCATTTCATCCGTTTGAAATTTTGTTTTAGGGTTTAGATTTTGATTTTTGGAGGAAATTTAGGGAAAAAAATCGCCCGCGGTGGTTGCGCAGGGGCGCCATGTGGCCCCTGCGCACCCTGACTTTTCTGTGCACAGAGAAAAGTCGGGGTGCTGCACCTCACCTTAAGGAGAAGTGTGCACCTACGCACTGTCTCTAAGGGGATGGGTGTTGTTGGGTTGTGTTATATTCTTTCCACGACTAACCTACGTAGTGAACCGGGGGGTTAGAGGGGGGGAGAAGCCCCCCCTTCACTGCGCCGATTGCGTAGCGGGGGGGTCACAGGGGGGTTTGGGGCAACGCCCCGAGAAAAAAAATTTTGGACCCTATATTAGGTTGGGCGAACCTACCTATGGTTTTCAGTCCATGGTTTTGGACGCGATGGTTTTCGGTCCATGGTATTGGATGCTTCGGCATGTATAAATATGTATTGTAACATTGAAAGGAACATATGAAAAATCAAGCTGGTAGTCCCGGTTTTGGGATCCAGTGGGAAATCTTTGTGTAT
>APFE030227620.1:0-34491 GCA_000404065.3 Pinus taeda
TTTATTTTTACAATTGAAATTTTTTAGTTTTCACATTTTTATTGGTGTTTTTTTTTTGTTTTTTGTTATTTGAGTGTTTTTGTCATGTTTTCAATTTTTTTTCTATGTTTTACTACAACATGAAAATCACAAACATTTAAAAAAAAAATATCCACACTTAATACATTACACAATTTCAAGTGTAAAAAATAAACCCTCTAAATGAAAAGGGTTGATGCTGCATCAACCTTTTTCAAAATCAAGATGAAAATCACTAAGATTTAAAAAAGGTGTTGATACTTGCTACAAACAAAAAATTTGAAGGGTTAGAAATCTACCTTCTAAAAAGAATAGGATGATGCTGCATCAACAATTTTTAAAATCAACACGAAAGTCACTAACATCGAAAAAAAATGTTCATACTTGATACATAACAAAATTTAAAGCGCCAAAAGTATGCCAAAAAGAAAAATTATTCTAACATCACCACTTTTCAAAATCAGGTGATTTTTTGCTACCTCAAAAAAACGGGTACTAGTTTACTTTCTCGTTTGATCGACAACTATGTTAAATGCTTAACTTGGTGTGAACCTCTTTAACATCTATTATAATAAGTTAAATAAATTTGATAATATGTCTAATAATAATAAGTTAAATATTTGTTTTAAGGAATAGAAAATTATTCAACATTATTACAATATGTTAAACATATTCCTAAAAGCCTATAAATAGAAATAAACCAAATTTCTAACCATTCATATTTTTCCTGAAAGAAAGATGTTTTATTCTGTTGAAAGTAATTAATTGAATGTTGAAAGTAATTAATTGAATTGAGGTTAGTAGTTTATTATATAAAATGTGTGAATGTATTATAATTATAATCCATTGTATTATAAATTTGATGTACTGTGTTTTTGTTAAAAGTAACAATATATATTGGATAGTGGTGTATAAATATTGTATAAATCGGAATATATATAATTTAATTGTTTATATTTAATTTATATAATATTTAATATAATAGTGCAAATTGTATATTATTTATAATTTATTAATACATTTTGTTAATTTTGTTTTTAAATTGGATGATTTAGATTTCAAATTTTATAAAAAATCAAAAAATTATCGGATGCTATTTATGAAAATAAATTAATTTAAATTTATTAAATAAAAATAATGATTTGTAAAATACATATATGTAAATGATAGTGTTCACTATTTTCCCATTTTTGTATGATGATTATATTTCTCAACTTTTTTTTATTAATTAATTTTCCATCTTTATGTTAATGCATTGCATTATCTTATTGAAATGTAAAGGTTACTAGTGAGCATATCCCTGTAGGAAGAAATACAGTATCTCTAAAACACATGGCAGGTAAATAATTTTGTATATGTTTTTTATAATTTTTGTTTCTTTCTTTTTAATAAGTTAGCCAATTTAGGTTTTGGTGAAGTTTAATGCTATTTGAAAAACAATAAAATTTTTCTATTAAAAATACATTAGATTTAAACTCAACTTTTTAAATAAAATTTAAATCAATAATTCAATGAAACCACATCTTATACAAATTAATTAATTTATATTTAATGAATAAAAAAATAATGTGTAAAATACAAAAACATATTGGTGCAAATGACAATATTCACTACTTTTTCTATGATGGTGACATCTCCAAACATTACCTTCTTAATGAATTGGTCATCTTTATCTTAACATACTACACTATCTTATTGAGTTAATTCTGATGCTAAAGGATGGCCAATGGTTTTTAAATAAGCTATATGAAAATGTAAATGGCACCATTGACAATATTCTTGAAGGAAGAAAAACAGTATCGTGAAAAGAAATGGTAGGTAAATAGTTTTATATATGTTTTTTATAATGTTAGATTTTTTTAATTGAATTTAGGTTTTGGTGAAATTTAATATTATTTGAAGAAAGAATAAAATGTTGCTATTAAGAATAGTTTAGCTTTTAACTTCACTATTTTTAATAAAATTTAAATCAATAATTTAATGAAACTAGAATTTATATAAATTAATTCAATTTTAATTTAAAAAAAATAATATGCTAAATACATATATGAAAATGACATTGTTCACTACTTTGGCTATGAGGATCATATCTCCAGACCTTCCTTTCTAATTAATTTGTGATCTAATCAATTTTCCATGTGAGTTGTTTCTACAAATGCAAATGGTACATGTGAGAATCCATGAAGGAAGAAGAGAAATGAGGAAGGAAGAATGACAGTATCTGTAAAACAAATGGCAGATAAATGGTTTTATATGTGTTCGTCTATATTCCCCCACTAGGCACACCAACTTTGGTCGATATTCCTCCACTAGGCACAAGTGGCCCCTACAAATTTAGGCACCTTCCCAACAGGGATAGAATATCGCTAGATATTTTTTGAATGGTTTAATCTAAACCCTCAGCTTGTTCACTGCAATGGATCATTTTACTGTCACTATCAAAGGGGAGCAGAGCAAGTGTATGGCATCAGGTGTTTCAGCGTCTCATTAGAGTAAAATGGTTAAGGTGTAGCGTCGAAGCACATTTTAGTTCTCGTTGCACCATTTCCTAAAATAGTGTGGAATTACAACCTTCTTCGATGGATAATCACCTGTGGTTCACGTCTACAATAGGATGGATGCACGTTGAGGTTGAACAAGTTGAAGGGGATGTTATATAGAGCATGAGACTATTATTTGGGAGTTTAGGAATGACCATTCAAAGTGAGGATATGGGTTGAGGCTACAATGACACAAAAAAGAATGGAGGAATAATCTTGCAACAAATCCATTGGAATTACTATGGCATAGTAGTAATCTAAACTCACAAGTTTCTAATGTAACGCACACAATTCAACACCCAAAAGGCACTTTTTCCAATTTTGTTTTTAATTTGATTTTTCACTCACTAATCCCACGAATCCCAATACATATTTCATTGATTATATAATGAATATTAGCATCATGTAAGTGTTCCTTTAATTTACAATTTACATTTAATTCACAAAAAATAAACAAAGCCATTCCTCGTTAGAGTATTATTGATCTTATAAATGACAAATCTAGATAATAGTGGCCATTCAAAACAATATTCATATATAGAGTAGTAATATTCCAAATATAGGTAACAATTTGTGCACCTTTCTTAGAAAATGGAAGTCGAGAGAAGTGCGTTCAAATCATTCAATCCTTCCAGCAATGCTTCCAATAATCACTCAACAATTCCAACAACCAAGCACTAAGAAATGCATACATCCACATAGCACTGCTTTTCTTATAATAGATGGAATGGTGATGAATAAAAATTACAATTCCAAACATTTCATTTTCTCCATGTTACAATCCTATATGGAGTGGCAGAGTAATTATTATGAGCATGAAAGGGTGAAATTAATGGACAAGTTAATCAAAATAATGACACCTATATTTTGGACTTATTATTAAGAGGATGAAAGATGAAATTGATGAAAAATTTAATGAAACTACCAACACTTGTTCTTTAGAATTGGACACACGTTACCAATGGTTTGAAACGCATGGACGTATGGTCATCTTATTTGGAAGTACACCTTTCCACTACGATGATGAGTGTATGTGTAAGGTGTGTGTTACATTTTGAAGTCTTACCATTATAGTTAATCCTGATAGGTGTCAATTAACAAATGGTGTGGTAAATTTTTAATGAAGCTTTGTAAAAAATTAATTTAAACAAGGTTTAATCATGTCATTTAGATATACATGGAAGTTAGTTGTGTGAATTCAATCCATTGATATTCTGGCAACGACGAAAATATATTGGCATCTTTAAATTTAAATCATCCTATTGGTTTTTTTAATTAGTAAAATGATTAAAGTGCCCAACTCCAATAGGAGGGACGCCTATAGGTGTAAATATCCATATCCAAGAATGTTAATTCATTTATATTTAAATTTGATTTCTTACGAGGTGCTTGTGACATATTATTGCAATGCATAGTTTTCACATATTTCATGCGAGGAGCATTTTAATATGTTGATACAATACATTATTTAAATTTGATTTCTTACGAGGTGCTTGTGACATATTATTGCAATGCATAGTTTTCACATATTTCATGCGAGGAGCATTTTAATATGTTGATACAATACATATCTGGCCTCTAACTGCATGTGATCCCAACCTGTTAATTCCGTGTCACAACAATGCATAATTAGGTTTGTGCCTATCTGTGAGGAGACCTATAGGTTCTACCAATTATATTATGTACACGAAGTATATTGGATTTTTCTAGGCAAAAATTCTCATGTCTTTCCTTTTGTTTTGAAATTTGAACCACCGTTTACTAAATTTTGAATTTGAATTCATTCTATACAAAAATTTGATACTTAAAATTCCAATTATTGGAAAAATTGGAAAATATATATATGATGAAGATTAATATATTATTATTTTTTTCAAAGTTTTAAAAAATTAAAATAAATCTTTCTTTACTAGAATAACTGTTTATTTATCTGAAAGATGAACTTTTTCTATCTATAATCTAGAAAGGGTGAAAAACAGAATGTATTAAATGTATTGATATTGCAAATTAAAAAAACATGCAAGTCACACATAATAATATGAATAAAATTTCCAAATTAATATGAATAAGAAGATCTAAAACTTGAATTTAATGTAAAGAAATTAGATATTGAATATTAAAAATAAACTTCAAATAATTAAAACATACTTGAAAAAAGCCTCACTCACTATCTCTTTAAAATCCAAATTTATTCAGTAGAAATTAATTTTTGTGATAATCACAGAAAATAAACCCGTTTTCCTTTAATTTAAATTTCAGACAAATAATTTCTTAATAACTATAGTCTTATCTCATAGCCGCTATCGTCAAAATGAAAAAATATATTTGAAAGTTTTGAGAAATTTTAACTATGTAACTTACCCTCCTCTGTGACTTTTAATGCTAAACCTACTATTTTTTGAAACGGCATCAGATTACGAATTACAATGGTATTAGCGGGTTACTTATTTACTATGGGCTAAGTGACATGGAGTCCAAGCCATGGAATCCAATCCAGCATCAACTAACTCTTGTATGCATTCCTGGGCATATGGGAAGAGAGATTATTAACTATAAAATTACTAATTTCTATAACACTTCATTGTTTTTTCAAATTTTGATTTATTAATTGACCGAAACTTGTAAAGTCATCCTGAAACAAATCATTCTGAAAGCGGTGAATGCCCCGCGGGATGGATTTCTTACTGTACCTATTTTACTCTAGCTTCTTGCGAATTGATGAGCGTAAACTAAGAAATTGTTCCGGCGCGCTGTGTCCTTCTGGTAAGCCGATGGCACAAAACCATGAGCGTTCTTAACATAAATGGATGACATAACCAACTATTTCATACCGTATTAAAAATAATGTATTATCACCCGAACCATTTCATACTGTGTTAAAAATAATGTATAAGGAATTTCCGAATTTTTTCGACGACTACAGTCAAACTTGGTAACTATGATTTGAACTGCATCTATTAAATAACAGGTATTGATGGCTATACATTTAGTTCACAAGCTAATAAGAGTAGTATTTTTTATGTTTAATAAGTAACATATCTCGTGAAATAAGTCTTTCATTGCAAAGTAACGAAGGGCTATACTTGTGCAGATTTTAATTGCAAGCTGTTCACAACTGCATGGACGACCTTCGTTGTGTATCTAGTCCCAATAAAATTTAGAAGGGGTGAAATCCTAGATATTTGGGACGTTGTTATAAGGATTTCAATTTCTTTTCGTCTAACTCTACATGAAAAGATAACTTCCTGTCACATTTTTTGTTTTGCAAGTTAATGGGAATGCTTGGACAAACGTCAAAACTGAGATTTACAAATTTAGTTTGCAAGTTAATGGGAATACTTGGACAAATGTCAAAACTGAGATTTGCAAATTCGGTATTCTTTTCTATGATATAATTTTCAATCATCTAGTTCCTGTGCGAAAACATTGAAATTGTCCCGCATTAAACTGAACAGTTGTGGGCACCTTTTTTAAACCTTCTAATACAGTTTTTTACAATCACGTGGTATCATTCTTACCAACTTTATATATTCAAATTTTTAATTAATTTTTTTATTTAATAAATATATATGGTACAATTTATAATACAAGTTATATTAGTTATAGTCGGGATAAATTATATTAATGGGTTTGAAACTTGCGTCAAAATTTATTGATGTGATTAAAAACATTTTTATTTTCAATATAGATTACAAAAGTTTATTAATTTGACTTAATCAAACTAGTTAATATAAAATTAGACATTTTCATTTGTAATATAAATCACAAAAATCTAAAATCTATCTAGTAAATTTGTCAAGATTTAGTGACAATTAATACAAAACTTACTAACTACTCTTGGTTAGTCGAATTACACAGTTTAATTAAAATAGTCCTATTTGGACAACATTAATAGTTAGTTAAAAGCACCTCCTTGCCACTCTTTTGTACCTTTCAAATATTCAATGGAACCTAGAAATTGCGTTATTGAAGACATGTGCCGATTTGTGCACCGTGACCCCATTTTGTACCATTTAAATATTGAATCCACCGAAAAACACTTTCGTGAGCAATTTATGGTTCCTCCACTTGCAGCCATCACTTGACACTCTCCTGTTGGATATAGGAAGCAATTCAATTCCCGCGCTATCTTACAATGAATAAAATTGTGGGTATTGCCTGAATCAATCAAGACTATTTCCTTTTTCTTCTTGACATGCCCTTCTATCTTAATAGTTTGAGGAGTGGTAATTCCAGCCAATGAATTACAAGACATGGTCAGATTCATTTCTTCTTTCTCTATGGTTTTCCTTGGTGTATATCCTCTTATTTTGACGTTTCTTGTTCCTTTTCTTCCTCCTCTTCACAATCTATGTAAAATAATTTCTTATCAGCACACTTATGACCTTTAGTGTGTTTTCTATCACAACCGTAACAAAGCCATTTTTCTCTTTTTTCTTCCAATTTTTGTGGTGACAACCTTGAAGGTTGTGGATGGATAGGGGAAACAACACTTCCATCTTTATAATTTTCAGTGGTAGGTTTCCTTGTTTCCATAATTTTTCTTTCCATTTTTCTTTCCAACCTAAATGCCTTCTCCAATGAATCAAGTTCCCAAAGGAAAACCTCATGTTGGATGTTATCCTTTAAAGTCCCCATGAAAACATAAATCCTATGCTCCTATGGAATATATTTTACCCTTATATTCAATTTTTGGAAGTCCTCAATGTGCTCCATCATTGAGCTCTTTTGGTTGAGATTGATCAAATTGGCTAAGAATGTGTTACATTTTGTATCATCATAATGTGCTACCATTTCATCCATAAAAATATCCCAAGTCACAATTTATTTATAATACAAACTAATTTGGTTCCAAATATAAACTTGCAATGCATACATTTTGTTTTTTTTTTTTTTTCACATTATGAGATCGAAAAATTGCTCCACCTATAGTATCCATGATATAGGATTTTTGCCATCAAAATTCCTCATATCGATATTTGAAACATGGTGGTTCTTCGATCCAATGTTAGAGTCTATTAAATCATGATTAACATTTATTTTTTTCTCACCATGAGTTTCCTTTACTACCCTTTCACCATTAGTAAGCATTTCTTGTAGAAACTTTGTCAAATTTGTCTTCAAATATTCCATCTTAGCTTCGACACATTTATTTAAATCATTCATCTTAGCTTCCACATCATTCATCCTAGCTTCCATGCCATCCATCGTAGCTTCCATGTCATTCATCTTAGCTTCCATGCCTTTCTTTAAACCATCCATCTTAGCTTCCATGCCATACATCTTAGCTTCAACGTCTTTCTTTAATCCATCTATATTAGCTTCCACACCATGCATCTTAACTTCTACATCTTTCTTTAAGCCATCCATCTTAGCTTCTATTACTTTTTGTGAAAGTGAAATGTGTTGCACTTGGTCTCGTACATTTGATATATCATGTTGCATTTCTTCCTCTTCTTCATGAGTCATGTTAAAGCTTTTAGGTTGCTTACTAGGTATTTCCATTGTTTTTCTTTCTAGAATCAATTAATCATAATAATGCTTCACTATGCCCTTTGAACTCATTTAAACTAATTCTCAAACAAAACTCATGCAAAAATTTAAAGAAAATTACACACCTTTTTTCACTTTGTAGGAGCTTGATATTGAATCTATCGTATCTTTGTAACTTTGGATCTCGAAGGTCTGAAATTGCTTCTTGTAGTAACCATATGAGTACTCTTTCTAACCCTGCAAGTCTGATCAATATTGGATTCTCCAATGAAGAGTTATGCCAAATCTCCCATGATGACCTAATTATAGGCTGGTTCAATAGATCGAGATTGTATGAATTGCCATGTGTCACTCTTGTGACCTTAGAATCTAAAATTGATACACAGAAAACTACAGTCTCTCTGCATTATGTAACTTCTTACAAATTTTCAATCTGATGCCCAGACAAATAGTTATGATGATTTTACCCAGGTCACTTGTTTGAGATATAATTCAGGATCCTGTAAAAATCCTAACTTCTTTGGAGATCATATCTCCCCAGATATAGCGATACAATATTTGAGATTTAGAACATAGGTTCATAGAGGTTTCTTCTCAAATGAGTTTCACTTTTCACGTTTGAAATGTCGCAGAAAATAGGTTATAGTGAAAATTCCATGATGACTTGTTTGGAGTAGTGAAACCTTAGAATCCAAGCTCTGATACCAAATGTTATGAAACCAACTCACATAAAGATAGAAAAGATAGATCAATGACATAGAAATTAGCCTCTTCAAGGGAGAAACGTCCTTCACATTACACATATGAACAATTCTTAAATGATACAAATGACAAAACCTCATTTCTATACATAGGAGTCTAAGGGTCACAATATAACCAAAGATGGCCTAACCATAAAAATATAAGGGCACAAAAATAACAATATCAGGCTTCTATGGGGCACAATAATAACAATATGGGGAAAATAGGGGCACAAAAATAACAATAAGGGATACAATGACAATAATAATAGGGAAATCACTACTATTATAGGGACCTAACAGAAATATTCATATAGTCAATATTTTGGACCCAAACATAGTTTGGAGCCACAAATTAATTTGCAGGAAAACCCTTATTGAAATCCATATCCACATAAGTGAAAGCATAAGTCATCTTGTAAATTTTTCCTATTTTATAACAATGACTATAAAAATTTCCCATCACGTTCCCAATGGAGGAAAGCAATGTAGGATTTCGGAAATCTAAGGGAAATTTTAATAACCCTACCCAAATTAGGGTTGTGGAGATCGATGTCATCACCGAATCAAAAGTGGGAGTCCATGGTTGCATGAAGAAACCAATGACTACCCAAAAACCATGATCAACTTCACAAATGCATTTCTTATCCTCTATATTATCAAAAACCACAATGAAAATACCTCAAGCCATTAGGTAAATGTTCAATTTCAAAGGCCTTCCTACAAATACAATTGGTTTCTTCAAATAAATGGGAAGATATCAAAATATCAAAAAAATGTACTATAAATTATTTAATAAATTAATATTAATACAAATATTTAATTTTAAATAATAATAATAATAATATATTATTTATTATTTATAAAATAATATAAGATCAAATTAATAGTAAAACATCAAAAATTTAAGATTTAAAATTATTATTAATATGTTTAATAACTTTATTAATAAGGTTTAAGGTTTATTAATAATATTAATGTAACAAACCTAGGTTAAAATTTCATGTAATAAAGTTGAAAAAGACAAAATAAGACCAAGGTCATGGGACACGTATTCCAAGATGAATGTTGGGAAAAAAATCCCAGTGGGAATCACTTGTTGTTTATTATGGCTAAGGAAATTGGAAAAGGGTTTAGAAAGGAAAAGTGGCAATTATTGACATTTATTTATGAAAATAAAAGAAAATAAGAGAAAATGGAAATGGAAGGTCACAGGTTGCGTGTGAGGAGGGAATTGAAGGAAAATAAAAGAAGAATGAAGAAATTAGAGGCACCATAGCATTATTTTGGGCCTTTTGTTGGTTTAGTTTTGGAATTGGTTTCATAGAGGAGAAGAGAACCAAGAGGAGGAAGTAAGAAAGAAAGAAAAGGAAAGCAAGGAAAAGAAAAAAAAGGACGAAGAAAGTAAAGGAACAAAGGATCAAGCAAGGAATATTTGGATCAAGAAACTACAATGGGATTACTTGCAGGCATGAGGTTGCATGTACAATTTCCTTGCTATTTTTGGCATGCATGGTCCATGCATGTGTGCATTTGGTTCATTTTTTGTCATTGGCATGGGTTTTTCCTGGTTTGACAGTGGTTTCAGCATTTCCTTTCCATTTCCGAATAGCCATGGTGATGGGATTCATTCTTGGTTGAGCATTGGATTTTCACAAGGTCTTTTATCCGAGTGAGGTGGTATTTGGAAAATCCCAGTAGTTGGGTGTGGATATCATTTTCTCTGGCATGCCCTCAATAGGTGGGTGGAGAGAGGAAGTTTCCTTAAGGGATGGTGAAGGAATTCTCAGGCATCTAAGCCTAGTTTGGTTTTTTGATCTTGGGACTAGTTTAGGTGAGATCACTGTAGTGTGAGGGTGGAGGTTGTTTAACCTTTAGATTCCCTTAGTTTTTTATGTATTGGTCTATCCCATGATATCCCGCATTCATGCTTGGAATATGGCACAGGGGTGTTTGGATGAAAGGAATATTTAGTTCATCCCAATCTATGTTTGGGTGGTACGTGGAAGTCCCTGAATTGGTTGAGTTTTGCATATGTTAATAAGAGTTATTTTCCTCTTTTATTTTATGAGGAAATGTACTTGTTATGATTTTGCTTCGATGGTTGTTATATGTTATTTATCTGGCTATATGTTGGTTATAATCATGGATTTATGATAGATTCTAGTTATGGCTCTTATCATGATTTTATTGGTAAATGAATGCTTATTGAATGCATGATCTAATAGATGTAATTGTAATTATTAAGATAGGGAATTAGAGATTCTTTATGACTCTGAGATAAGTTTCAGATCTCTATGTTCATATATGCATTCATGGCTTGTAGATTTCATTTTCACCATGTGTTTGAAGGAATGACTATCATGGTTAGGCATGGTTAGGTCAATTTCTTCTCTATCCTTTGTGTTAATGGATTTGTCCTAGTGCCATTCATACTAATATTTTTTTTTTCATGTTTCGAGTAGAGGTCTAGTGATTTTCTCTGAAAAAGTGGCTCAAATTTTGGGGTCGCATGCTCAGAAGTAAAAGATATAGACTGCAATTACTGGGAGGTAGGGTTATCTATGCGACTGGAGGGTTACAACCACTGAATTTCCTTATTATGAAAACATATATGAGTCCAAATCACTAAAAAGGTAAGTTATCTCCAATTTTGGGCACCTGGAATGGTTGTCTGGCTCTTGTCCATCTTGTACCTCTTCAGGAAGGTAAGTAAAGTTTTGGTTTGTGGATTCCACTTCCTTTACTATAGTTAGGAGGTTGATTCATTTCATAGCAACCCTTAGTTGATGTTTACCCCGACAAACTGGTAAAAGTGGGTAAAAGTGGGATGGGTGGTTACAAATTGGTATAAGGGCATGGTTCAAACACTTGAACCAGATGGGCTAGATGCATTTTGTTATGCATGAATTTTCATGGTTTTGGTTATCATGCATGAGCTCACTGTATGCAGTCGGTATTGTCATGCATGATGTTAGCATATTGATATGATTATGATTATATAGGTGTCATTCTAATTTGGATTTATTTTGCAAATGAGAAAGCCTCCCCTCAGCATCATTGAGGTATGATTTTTGTTGTGGTATCTATTTGGTTTATCTAACATGGAATGCTTGTACGAAGAATAGAATGAAAAATGATGAGAAAAATGGTGGAATACAGTTCACATGACTCTACCTACAAATAAGTTGAGCAACAAGGAGATGAGTATTCTCCTGATATAGAAAATACATTGAGTTGTTTAAAGGAAGATATCAAAAGTTCCAAGGAAGATAATGAGAAGTTAATTCAGGCCTATAAATATTAGGCAGGGGTCAAAGCAATCATCCTTCATATTTTTTTTAGACTTTTAGAGACTGGGATAGCTAAGGATTAGTCAAGAATGTGAAAATAGGACTAATGGTTCATTTGGTAGTAGGTCTCGGTCAAGATATAGGTTAGATAGAGGGGACACATTCATAGGTGGCAGATCATTGACTACACCTGAAAGGAGGAGTGGTATGTATGGGTTTCATTCTAGTTCCTCATCTCGCAGACATAATCACCATTGTCCCTATCATCATTCTTATGGGAGGAATGAGTACTTTCTTAAGGAGTTCAATAAATTCAAGTCTCCTACATTTGATAAAGAGATGAAGAACCTAGAAGATGCAGAGGCATGGTTTCTTAGGATGAACAAATTCTCCATATTTCAAAACTATTCAAAGAACATTAAAGCTAAAACATCTACCTTTGGTCTTAAAGGGAAAGAAAATATTTGGTGGGAAGATGTGAATAATTTCATAGGAATTTGAGAAGAAGAGTTGATATGGGACGAGTTTAAAATACCCTTCACGAAGAAGTACATATCCAAGAGATATTACGATGACAAAGCTAAGGATTTTTATGATTTGTAGATGGCTTCTATTACAGATGATGATTATACTAGAAAGTTGCTAGATTTGCTGAGGTATGTTCCTTACGTCAAGGATGAGAAAGAAAATATTCAAGGGTCCATCAGTGGGTTACCAGCATCATATATAGACCAGATTGAGTTTGATGATCCTTCATCACTGGAGGAAAACATCCGAAAAACAAAGCATTTTTATGAGAAACCAAAATGTAAAGTTGAGCCTAAGCATGATTTGAAGGGGAATGAGAAAGCTAAATGGAACTGGCCACCAAAGTGGGCAGGACCTCAGTTTGTAGGTGAGAAAGAGAATGTTGTTCCCTATAAGAAGTTTAATGCAACTGATAAGGGGCATGGGTCTCAGCGTAGAGAACAACAGAATAGAGGTGATGGTAGACGATTGTGGTAGAGCTAGATTTTTGGCAAAGATCACCACATGAAGGATTGTCTAATATGCCAGGGTATCAAGCCTCGGATCTACAGAGCTTAGGAGGAATAGAAAGTTTGGGATGTTGGAAAAATCATTCCTATATCTATGTAGCAATGGATAACAAGTAGGTGGAGCTACCAAGCATCTATTATTGAGATGGAAGGTAAGCTCCATGATTAATTTGCTTCTATTTTGATTGAACCTAGATCAAATTATAGTTATGTTAACCCTAACCTGGTGGATAAGTGTGATTTGAGAAAAGAAATGCATGCAAAGTCTTGGTGCAATTGGTTATAGGTAAAAAGAAAAGAGTTCATTATTCGGTAAGAGCTTGTGCATTTGAGCTGAATCGTATGCCTACATAGGCACATCTAAATTTTCTTCCACTGGGATCATATACTATGCTTCTGGTTATGGATTAGTTGTGTCTTCATGTGACTAAGGTGGATTGTTATGATAAGTATATTCAGTGCCTAGATGACAATGAGGAAAGGACAATTTTGCAGAGAAAGAAAAATCCTACATCACGTATCCTAGTTACATCTATGCAGCCTAAGTGCAATTGTAGGAAGGGGCGTGTATTTTTTGTAGTCCATATTTCCAGTTACAAGGGTAGGTATGTTGAGGATGCAGAATTCCTCAAGAGGTACTCTTCCTTGAATCAATTTCAAGATGTATTTCTAGCAGAGATTTCAGAGTTATATAGAGTTGGTACGAGGAGTAGCACAACCATCAAAGGCACCTTATAGGATGAGCACTCCAAAATTAGCATATTTGAAGTTTGAGTTGAAGGAAGTGCTTGACAAGGGATACATTAGGCCAAGTGTGTCGCCTTGAGATGCACTGGTATTATTTGTAAATAATAAGGATGGCACTCCTAGATTGTGTATTGATTATAGGAAGTTTAACAAGGTGATGATAAAAAACACGTATCCATTTCCAAGGATCGATGACAGATTTGATCAGTTAAAGGGAGAAACATTATTCTCAAAGATTGACTTGAGATCAGGATACCATCAAGTGTGCCTCAAATAATAGGAAATATACAAGACTTCTTTCTAGACCATATATGGGATTTGAGTTTGTTGTGGTTCCTTTCGGTTTGACTAATGCTCTAGATAATTTCATGTTCTTGATGAATATTTTGTTGTCTCCTTACTTGAACAAGATTATGATTGTATTCATTAATGATATATTGATATATCCTACGAATGAGAAATAGCATGTCAAACATTTAGTATTAGTATTGAGATTTCTAAGAGACCATCAGTTGTATGTAAAGCTTAGTATCTGCATTTTTTCAGACAAAGGTACATTACTTAGGACATGTTTTCTCCAAGGAAATCATAGAAGTGGATTTGGAAAATATAAGAGCTATCATGGAATAGGAGGCTCCTAGAAATGTGTATGAGGTTAGATCATTCATGGGGTTAGCATGTTCCTACAGTAGGTTCATCAAAAAATTATCATGAATTTCATATCATATCACATCATTATAGAGAAAAGGAAATAAATTTGAATGGACAAAAGAATGTGCAACTAGTTTTAACATATTAAAGTAGTTTCTTACACATGCTCCAATTCTAAAGATCTCAGATCTAGATATAGATTTTCTACTATACAGATGCTTGCAAGAGAAGATTTGGTGGATTCATGATGTAGGAAGAATGGGTGGTGTGTTACAACTCAAGGAAACTGAATGAGAACAAGAAGAAATATGTGACTTATGATCTTGAGTTGGCAGCTATTATTCATGGCTTGAAGATGTGGAGGCATTATCTTCTTGGAAAAATATTTATTTTTATGAGTGACCATAGTGTATTGAGGCATCTATTTGACCAACATAATTTAAACTCAAAGCAAGCTATATGGTTGGATACCCTTAGTTGTTTTGACTTTGAGATCCAAAACATTAAAGGAAATGAGAATAGGGTTGCAGATTCTCTCAGTAGAAGAGTGCAGGTAAACCACGTTGCAGTTGTGAATTCTTATGGAACATATCTACAAGATCATATCTCACAGGCAAGAGAACAGGATGACAGATACAAGGAGCTTAGGCATAGTTTATAGCAGCAGGGTACAGGTGAACATGATCTGGATTATCATCTCACGACAGATGGGTTGGTGAGATTTAGGGACAAGATCTATGTGCAGTATGATAGTGATATCAATAATATTTTATTGATGGAGTTTCATGTCAAGTTGTATTTATGTCACCTAGGATATCAGAATAAGTTGACAGTTGTTAAGAAATTCTAATATTGGCCAACTTTGAAGAAGGAAGTGGTAGAGTTTGTTGCTATATGTCTAAACTAACATTAGGTGAAAGTTGAGTATAAGCACCCAGTTGGTTTGTTAAAACCTATTCTGATTCCAAAGTGGAAATGGGAGGTCATTTCCATGTATTTCATTACAGGTTTGTCGAGGACACTAAAGCAACATGATTCCATCATGGTTGTGGTTGATAGGCTGAGAAAGGTATCTCGCTTCATTCCAGTGAAGACTACTTTTTCAACGAGCAAGGTAGCTTAGGTATTCATCATAGAGATAGTGAGATTTCATGGTATTCCTAAGAAGATAATTTCAGAAAAGGATTGCAATTTTAATTCCAGGTTTTGGAAGGAGTTGTTTGTAGGTTTGGATAGAGAGTTGGCATTCAGTAAAACTTATCATCCACAAACATATAGACACATAGAGAGGGTCAACAGGATATTGGAAGATATTTTGAGAATGTATGTCATTCATCAATAAAGGAGGTGGCAGGAGTATAATCCACAAATGGAGTTTTATTACAAAACTGGTTATCGGGAGTCAATGAGGATGAGTCCATTTGAGGCACCTATTGACACAGTTGTAATACTCCCATCAGTTGGAGTGATCTAGTGAATAGGGTATTGATTGTACTAGATGTCTTGGTAGAGATGGAATAGGAAATGCAAGTTATTAAGAGGAATCTAAAGGTAGCACCAGATAGACAACAAAGTTATGCATATTATCATAGGGAATTTAAGGAGTTTTATGTTGTGGATCATGTGTACTTATGCATCAATCCCAAGAAGTTATCCTTCAGGATTGGATCATGTGCCAAGTTATTACCTTAGTATCGTGGGCCTTTCGTGATCCTTGAGATGATTGGGCTATTGGCCTACAAACTTACACTACCTCCGACAGTGAAAGTCCATGATGTTTTCCATGTTTCATTTTCTTAAACGATGTGTGAAATATGTTGATCATGTGATTGATTTGTCAATAATGCATGCGGAGATGGAAGGAGAATTCCAGATGGAACCTCGTTTCATGTTGTAGCGGAAACAACTAATGCTCTAGAATAGAGCAATCGAAAATGTTAAAATGCATTGGAAGGAAGAAATTTGTGCATGACGAAGCTACATGGGAGATGGTTGAGCAGATGCAAGATATCTATCCTTCATTATTTTCCAATCGAGGCAAATGAATTTTTGGTATATGTACACAATTATTTATGGTTTTTATTATAAATACCACAATGAGTCACGTTATAAAGCTCCAATAAGTGACATGGTTTTCATGTTTGTCATTATGGTTTTTCTTTTGAGTGGGTTGTTCATTGTAAATACTACATCGATCTAAGTTATAAATCTCCATCGGCAATACGTTTTTCTTTTCAGTAGCCTTTTTATACACAGGTGGCATAAAATAGTGAGGATGGTGTTCCCCTAAACGGGGGGGTCTATAACATCCCTGAGTTAAAAGTTCATGTAATAAAGTTAATAAAGGAAAAGTAAGACCAAGGTCGTAAGACTCGATGCATAGTGGTTAAAATTGAGAAGGAATTAAAAACATGATGCTCCTCTACCACATCCAACAAGATTTGAGCATACACTAGGTGGTGCATTGGAATCTTATGAGATTTGGCTAGAATTAGATTTGGAACCTCGCTGTCATAATCATGCCATAAATATTCCCCAAGATATGGCTAGATTCATATGTAAAAATGTTTATCTTAAACATAATGCATGGGAACAAACATGTGCATTTCCAAAGGAATGATAGTTAATTTCCATGAGGATGACAGGGTTTCGGCTGAAACACTAGGTGAAATGGAATTGGTGTTTTTTTGGAAGAGATAGATGGAAATTATGAAAAATGAAACCGGGAGGCCCTCCAGCAGTTTGTGGAGGAAAACTTGATAGTGTTGGGGGCCCTCTAGGCACAAGTACAGGAGTTACAAGTGCACACTACTGAGGTTGGTACTCTCTCGACCAACCTCACAGTAGGCATGGCCACGGAAGAGGAAATGTTGCGTGCCCACATCACCAACACTATAGTACTACCAGAGGAAGCACTGGTTACAGAAAATAAGGCTAGCAAGCCTATGGTCAGTGCACTGAAGGGAGTTGTAATAAAGATGGTTGCGCTCCCTTGGGAGATGCTCTATGTTTAGCAAGGTGAAATGATTGTGGAACCGCGAGCTAGGGAGGGTCACATACTCCAGGTCATGAGCGAGCAACGAATAAATATGGAATAGTTGAACACAACGAGACAGTGGCATAGAACTAAAATGTTATGTAGGTGGCCGAGGACACCTATGAGATGGTCCTAGAGTTGAACATCATAGCATAAGACCCAGTGGAGGCACGCATCTGGAAACTTATAGCACGGGTACGCGAGGTGAAGGAAGAGATGACCAAGGTTATGCTGGAGCTGAACCTTCAGACAACTGAGATCCAATTAAAGGTGAAGCCTTAAACTCCACCAGAGGTGAAGGAACAACATGCAAGTGCCATTATAGGTAGAATAACAGTGATCAACAGTGCAGTGAAGGATTGTACCAAGATATTTGAAGAGTCGTTTGAGGTCCTCACTACTCTGCCTGAAGGCGAGGATATACAATGCTTAGAAATAGAGGCACGTGAGCTACAATAATAGTATGATGAAATAAAAGGGATCATGCAGATGGCAGCCCTTAAAGAGAGCTCACGTGGATGCAGCAGCGGAAAGCACTCAAGGAGAAGGTAGACACTGCTCAACACAAGCAAGTTGTCTTGAAGGCACATGTACAACCATGAATTGATTAGGCCTTCATAATTACAGCCTACATTGAACCAAAGCTCACGCAGATGCGAGGTACATAGAAATGTATTCAAGACATCAATTCATCTACCATGGTCTCTCAACAACACGTCTAGGAAGTGCAGCAGGTAGCTGCTAAGTGCATTACTGATCTTACAGTAGTTGAGGCAGAGTTGTGAGGTCTAACACGTGAAGATCTATGCACCGACAGAGTGACTCAAGGGCAAGTCATGATGTCTGTGTTGGGGGCCTATTGGGCACGAAATCCCCCAAGGAATGTTTTGGGGCTTAAAGCCCAGGTTTTGGCTAAAAATTGTAAATCCGATGTAAAGACTCTGCATTTTGTTGACGCAGAGCACAAAGTTGTAAATGAGTCATAGGGTTATCTGCCCTCAATTTTGTAATAAAATGTCGGCTTTAGAAATATACCATGGTCCGCAGACCATGGGATTGTATAAATAGAGCGAGGCGCTAATTAGTTGAGAGATCTAACTCAATTAGTGAAGATGGAATAGAATGACAGCAAAAGATATAAGTGGAAAGTCGAGTCTTTGGGTCATAGAGTAGGAGACGGCTCTATAGTTGAGTGCACAGAGGCCTAGTAGTCTGCAGCTGAGTGTGAAGACCCCTGCAGCTGAGTGCGCAGGGCGAGCCGAGTCTATAACTATTGAAGCATTAATAAATAGAAGTTTTACATCAATTTTGTGTATTTATTTCCTATTTTCTGTTTCGAATATATTGGGTATAAATTGCATTTATGTTGCCTATATGGTGCACGAACATATATAACTATGTAGATTAAGTGAATACAAGTTAAAGTATTTGGTTACACGAAGTTCACTAACATCTATAAGAGCATAATTAAGATACATGGTGTAACTTGGGGAAATAGCATAGATCGCTCCCATAGCAGCACAAAATCACCTCAACCCCTTGGTTAGGGTTGTGCGAAGGATAATTATAGTAGATCATGAAGGTGTCAGAGATCAGAATAGTGCACGAAGTAACCTACGTGAAAGTAGGTAGAGTTGGAATAAATCAACCCGTCAAACATCTCAAGGGTGCAGAAACTTGGTTTTAGCATCCCGCCATACTGCTTCGGGTGAGACTTCATTCCGTGCACCACTGGTTGATGCTGAAAGGGCCAGTAGTGTAGGGATTTGTTTGGCTAATTAACTTGGAATGTAGGTCAAGCCCCATCAAGTAAACATTTATTATGAAATATTGTGAAACTTTTCTCCTAACGGCTTCATTTGAGGGAGTTATTTGTCAGGGGAGTGCCTAAATATTCGAAATTTTCTTTACTAATTTGAATCCTCAAGACTTATTGCACATTCCATTAAACTATTAGTGGTTTATTCAAGAATAAAAGTTATTACTTATATTTCATTTAATATCCATACCTGAAGTTGCAACAAATAGATCCATAATATTATTGAAGGTGCGAGCTTCCTACATTGCTGGTTTTCCCAAACCCACTGTATTGTCTATAAATTGTTAATGGGTCAAAGGTATATCCTCCCGATAGATCCAAAGATCAGTTAACCTATTTTCAGTTGTTGTTTCCTTGAAGGAATGCCTCAATCCTTCTACTGCCAATATGAACATCAATGGTGATAGTATATCACCTATATTGATCCATTAAGAGGAGGAAAAGGGTGGCGATGGTGATGCATTAACCAAGATTGAGAAGGAGACTAATGAAATAAGATTGTAAATCCATTCAACCCATTATTTTGTAAATCCAAAGGTGTGAATGAAATTTCTTTAATATTTCCATTTTATCTCATCATAGGCTTTAGATAGCTCCAATTTGATCATCACTCAGGTTTTCCTTGTGATCTTCAAAGAATGGATGGCTTCATGCATAACCATGATAACATCTAGATTTTTTCCCCCATTTACGAATCATGTGTTCTCTGGAGAGATGATCTTAGGAAGGAATAAGTTGAGTATATTGGTTATTTTCTTGGTAATTACTTTATAAATCACATTACATAGGGAAATGGGTCTATATCCATTAGGGTCCTTGAATTTATCTTTCTTGGTCATTAATGTGAGGAAAGTGGTATCCAAGGCTCCAACGATAGATCTCAACTCTCTACATTCCTCAACAACATGCCACCACTAAATTTTTTAATGAAATTTCAATAAAAAATCGCTAATCCATGAAAACTCTGTACCTCAAACAAACTCTTTGGAGACAACTAACTAACTATGGTTGCAACCTTTTCTGGATCCATTTTTAGTTCATTCTTGGAAATCACAAACGCTAAATAAATTAATTATTTCTTGAAAAAATAACATTTCTTCATATTTATCAATAATCTATTTTGCTGCAATTTTTCCAATACATACCTCACATGCCAAAAATGCTCTTCCTTCATCTTGCTAGATATAAGTATATCATCCAGAGATATAATAAAAAATTTACCAATGAATTCTTTCAACATCTCTTTCATGAAACGCATGAATGTGCTGGCGGGAATTGCTCAATCCAAATGGCATAACCAGCCATTCATATAAGGCTTCATTAGTCATGAAATTTGTTTTCCACTCGTCACCTTCTCGAATCTCGATTTGGTGGTAGCCATTTTTCAAGTCTATATTTGAAAACTATGCTCCTCCACTCAAACAATCCATCGTATCATCCATCTAAGGTAAAGGAAACCTGTACCTAATAATGATCTTGTTAATTTCTCGGGAATCAATGCACATCCGCCACTCACCTCCTTTCTTGGGAGCTAAAACAGTCAAAACCACACAAGGGATTATACTTTCTTGAATCAATCCTTTATCTAACAACTCCTGCATCTGCTTCCTCATTTCTTCATTGTCCTTCAGACTCATCTGGTAAGCAACTTTGTTTGGTAAACTAGCTCCTAGAATGAAATCAATATGGTGACTAATGGCCCGTTTTGGTGGTAATTTGTCTAGTAGGTCATCTACCACAATATCACTAAATTCTTGCAGCATGTCCTGTATCTCTTTAGGTAAGTCAGTGATTTCAGTATGGATCAATACTGGTTTCGGCCTTTCCACAACTGCATATTTTACCTTATTATCCTCCATATTTTGTAGAAAGTCTTTTCCACCTAACAATAATTCTTTTGTTCCATTGGTTTCTGCAACATCCTCTTCCTTCATGGGCACTAGTGTATGCGTTATCCCATCTTTAACAAAATTGTAACAATTTGTTCACCCTCATGGATGACCTTCTTATCATACTGCCATGGTATGCCTAGCAGAATATGGCACACGTCCATCAACATGATGTCGCAAGTCACCTTGTCCTTGTACTTGCCAATATGAAACTCTACTTCGTACTACTAATCATCCAGCAACAGTTCACATTTCTACAAACAAGACACCGTATATGAAGTTGGGTGCTTCAACATGTTCAAACCCAATTCCCCACCATTTCAGTAGCTACCAGATTATCAGTACTTCCACTGTTTATGATTAATTTGCAGCATTTCCCATGCGACTTGCACATATTCCAGAACAATGCTTTCCTCTATGTTTGATAAGCTACATTCTTAGCTAGTTTCAATAATACCTTGTTCAACAACAACACTTCCCTAGTTTGAGACATATTTTCCAGCTCTTGTGGTGGTGCCTCTGCTTCATTGGGCTGAGTAACATCTACTCCCATCTGTTTGATTTATTCATTTTCACGACATTCAAACAACCTGTGTCCCCACTTGTGACACTTGTAACACTGATAGGAATTTCCTATGCCTATGCCATTACCTCTTCCTTGTTGATATGACCTTCCTCCTCTAATGTTACCTTCCCTTTCAGTTTGTCCTGAAGTTTTCCGAACTGCTGCCCTCTTCATTACTGTTGGTAGTTCTACCTCTACCAAAGGATTATCCCCGACGTCCGCCAGAACGAGTCATCTTCTGGAATGTTTTTTCATGGAAATCTTTTCCTCCACCTTCAAAGCACTTTGATAGGCTTCCTCTATGGTCTTAGGGGAAAGAATACTAATTTCATCTAGAATCTCAATTCGTAGACCATTTACAAACCTTGTTGGTTTTTCAAGGATATCTTCAACATAGCAAGCTCTCAAGTTTACTTTATAAAATTCTTCAGTATATTCCTTTAGAGTCACCATTCTTTGTCTCAGGTTCTGTACTTGCTTATAAAAGGAAATTTGGTAATCTTTAGGTAGAAACATGTTCTTTATCCTAACAAACATCCTGTCCCATTTTTTAATCAATGGTTTGTTCAATCTTATCCTTTATCCCTACACACTATCCCATCACAGTGCTACATGTCCCTTCAAATTGGTGACAAAAAACCTAATCTTCTTGTCTTCATTGATTTCTTCATATTCAAGATATTTATTTTCCTTGCTTATCCAGTCTAACAATGCCTCTGTGGACAAACTGCCATCATAATTAGAAAGCTCTGGTCTTTTCTTGCTACTAGCCAACAAAAATGACCTCAATAGTTTAATCTCTAGTCCCTCCTCATCTGACCCATTTGTCGTGGCTGCGTTTTTCTCCTCATTGTCATCCCCACCTTCTGGATCTCTACGCCTTCCCGATTCCACTACTGGAAAATGTGCAGTTAAATTCCTAATCTCTTCTTGTAGCCCTTCATCTGCTACTCTTATGATGGCTCTACCTCGACCCCTTCTTCCTAAATAATTAATGCACAAGTGTGCATGAATTTTGACTGTAAATGTACATGGTTTTTTTTGTTGAGGAAGGATATGATATCTTTGTTGGCTTTGCCTTTTTCTGGTTCCTGGTCTGAGATGCCTTCAGTCACAAATTTTTGTCAATGTCATTTGGCCTCTTAATGAATTATTTCACTATTTTCCTTTAACACAATGTCTGAAACATTAATGCGCAGGAAAAGGAGAAATTGTCTTGCTTCGTTAATGATAGGTTCTAGATGGATTTTCTTTCATAGATATTCAAGAAAAAAATTGTAATCTCAAATTCTATGTCCTTTCTTCTCTCTGGATGGTAGCCTCCCTCATGAGGATCTCATTTTTTCTTTTTAATGCCTTACTAGTAGTTTCTTACAATTGAGTAATTGTTCCTCAGTTACCTTTCAGTTATCTAATAGTTTCTATAAACATACTCTTAACTAATCCTATTTTACTTGCTTGCTTAATTTTCAAAGGACAATGGCCATGCCAGCCTTAATTTAAGTAAAACAAAAATATAACAAAATTTGAAATGTTTTTCTTTCTTTCCAGCAAAAATTAAAAAACCATTTCCTGATGTCACCTTTTTAGTCGAATGCTCCTGCATCGGCAGTGTAGCTTTCAGAGACCACATCCATGACAACTAATCATAATTTTACAATATCTATTGTTATTAATTGCTCATGATTAGAAAAAAATCCGTTCATATCATTATAGATTGATTATTTATAAAATTCTATACTAATTTTATTCTCCATTAATTTTAAATAAGTTCAGATTTCATGCTCATAAATTTACCACTACTTCACTTATATTCTCTATTTCCATCACATTGTTAAATATTTTGTAATTTTGTATACATCCATTAAATTATATGTATAAATACTTCATTTATAGAATGGATTCTTTCAAAATTATTAAGTGATGCTTATATATATATGTTAAATGTTTTATTATCATTCTTTTTAAACCATTTTTTTGCAGGGTCAATATGTAGAAAAATACAAAAATACATATATTTAATTAAAAGATTTAATTTCAGGATATTAGCAATGTCTCATCATTTAAAACTCACTTACATATCACTATTTTTTTCCACCATTTAATTTAATGTATGCAGATATATATCAATTCCATTTGGTTTTTTGGCTCTTTGTAAAGCTGGATTCTATTTTGTTTGGAGTTATCTTTAGTGTGTTTTTTTGGATTTTTAGGGGCTAGAATCCAAAAAAAATTGAGATGAGATCTTCGTTTTTTTATTTAAATTGTTTTTTAGTGTATATATATGAATTCAACACCCTCAAAAAATCCTAAGATCCTAAGTTACTTCCATTGTGCAGGGATTACTCATTGATTTCAATAAATTCCTACATGATTTAAAAGAATTAGACCAGAAAAAACTCACAAGAAAAACATCCAAAAAATCACACTAAAAACCACTAGACTCTATCTATTTTAATAATAACAAAGTTTTGTACCAACTTAAGTCCATCTAACATCACCTTCACCTAAGCATCTGGTCTACTTATTGTGTTTTGAATGATAGTGACTGTCGTGTTTTTTGGAAACATGTGGAATTTAACTTTACAATTAATTAGCCCAATACAGCACATGGAGGTTGGGGAAATTGACTAGTATTATTTGGAGTACAGTGCTAAGTAGAGCAGGATCCAGAGGCGAAACCAATTCTTCTACCATTATTGTCAAAAAAAAAATATGTGTTTCGTGTTCTTGGAAGTTCCCGATAACGGTAATTTTGTTGGCCACTAAATTAATTAATATATTAATTAATAAAATATATTAAATTTTTCTCTCCAAAATTAAAATTAAAATAATCTTATGATAGTGGGTAGAAAAATTTCAAAAAGTAATTGTATAAGATTTATTATAAGTATTAAGAGTTTAAATTTATTTAAAAATTAAAATTTAGTTGTAAGAAGAGCTTTGGCTTAAATCACATATAGAAAAGGCTTTGTCGACAGCGTTTCGAACCAACCGCCAGGTTCATCGTCAGGACAGTTGAAAGAAAACAAATCCAGCTTAGCATGTTAAACTTGTCCTGATGATGAAAAAACACTGGGTGGTTCGAAACGCGTCGACAAAAGTCTTTCTATAGTGATTTACGCAAAGCTCTTCTTACAACTATGATGAACACAGAAGCCAAATTTACAATAAATTTAATAAATAATTAAAGTGAATATGTTTGAATATAATTTGTGAAAAGATAATTATTGAGTTTATATAACAAAAAATCTATAATATTATCTAAAATTGTAGAGCTAAAATTGTTTCATCTATTAATTAGTTTAAATTTTAAAAATTATCATAAATATTAAAATTAAACTTACATCAATATAAAATATATAATTTAAGATAATTAAATAATTAATATAAAAAATACATTTTTTTAAATTAATTAATTTTAAAAAATATTAAATTACCTATTAAAAGCATATAAATTTTTTATTCAAAAAAAGAGGTAACTTGAAAAATATATCAAATTAACATGTGTTGGAAATATATTAATCTTTCTTATTCAAATTAAAAATATTTATTAGCGTAGAAAATAAAAAAACTATTATAGATATATGCAATTTTTTAAAACAATAAAAATTATATTATTATGGTATGTATTTTAATATTGATTTAAAATTAAAATTTAAAAAATAATTAAATTGGAATAAGATTAAATATAATTTGTGAAAAGATAACTATTTAGTTTACTTTAAAAGTAAAAGTAAATTTAAATTTTATAAAAATAATTCATGTAAATAGTTATTGATAAAAAAATGATGTATGGTCACTAATTTTTTTTATCCCCCAAGAACCTTCTTATTCATTATTGTGAGTATTAAAAATTCCAAAAATGTGTCAAGATAATGAATGGAACGAAATGTAGGTTAAATCAAACCAATATGAACTATTAATAAAATAATAGTTATGAAATTTTCTGGTAATCTATTTGATGATGGTGGTGGTGATTAATGTCCACTAAGACCAATGTCGCCTGTTGGACCTTAATAAGAAAAATAATCTAATTGATATTATTCAAGATCTTATTTCTATGATAAAAAAGAAGGGAAAGAAGTGCTTCATATCATTGTAGTTGATCTAACTTAAAAAGTCAAGAAGATTGGAAGTGTTACAGATGGTAGGGAAATGAAAGCAGATGTGAGTAAGAGTCAAGAAATCTAAAAGAAAGTCTTTTCCATCTTTCACCCTCTTCGTATAGCAAAGCTGGCAGATTCTACCATCCCAAGGAGCCTTGGGCTTAGACTACCTCCCGATTTAACTTTGAAGTTCATGAGAATTAGTTGTAATCCTAGCAATGTTCATTTTTTTTCTCAGCATTGGTTAAAACATTGAGGCAGTTATGGTTATCAAGGGTGGGGTTGATCACCTCCTTATAATGTGTTAGCTTCCTTTTACCCTCCATCTCCTTATCATCCCACAATATATCCTTAACTTTGGAGGTGATATTATCTTTGACACTATCCCTTCTTCCAAGGACGATCTCCTCCTTTATCCCCCAATGGTTTAGCCAAGATTGGGATCCTTATACCACCCAAGCTTGAGGCGGAGGTGGGGGTTTTAACCAAAGCTAGAAGCAATTTTGGGAAGCCTCTTAGCTTCCATGTTGTAAATCTTCTTCTTGTACATCATATGCTTAAACATAGCCTTACCTTCAATGGGAGAAGGCCAACTTTGATCAGGAGGATAGGATAGGGGTTATTTCCCTTGATCTTGAGGTTCTAGTCAATTAATTATTTTTTAATCATCTCAATCTTTCTCCACGACTCTTTGGATACACTGCAACCCCAAACTTCACATCCATATAAGACAAGATGGGTGATGAGGGTCCAAAAAAGGAACCTTTTTTTACTCCAAATACAAATATTGGTGACTTAAAATTGTTTTCAAGCTCATAATAACCCTTTCAACATTTAATAGTCCTTTTTTGAATGTTATAATTCCAGTTAAGCTCTTGAAGAATGTCAATGCCTAAATATTTATAAGAAGAAACATGTTCTAAGAAATTGTTATCATAGATGAAATTAGTATGGTTGATCTTCATATTAAATTAAATTCATATTAATATGAATTTAGTCAGCAACAAATAAAATTTAATATGAATTTAATGTGAATTTTTTAGAATAACAAGTTTTATTTGTAAATTCTCTTCAGTGTAGATATTTTGGAGTTTTTAGTGATTATACTCAAAAACTCATTCTAATCAGAAACAAATAAAATTTGACCAAAATAAAATTATCCCAATTCCAAATAAAGACTTTAAAACATAATATGTTTGAAAAAACATCAATATATTTTGGAAGGCTATCAAAAGTTGAGTTGGCCCATGTTTTTTATTGCATCAATAAGGATGGCAGTTGGAGAAACTTAGAAACAACACACATGCAATATCATCCTTTGAGGACGACGGTTGGAGAAACTCAGAAACAATGGACATGCAATATCATCCTTCATTGAAAAATAATGTATGTGAAACATAGATATTGACATCGAGGAATTAATATAGTGTTTTCTTCAGGCAAGACATTCTATCCAAATTTTCAAATGGCATTCATTTTGCACATAACTTCTAGGAGTCCCCAAATGATATAAGTATTTCTCTTCTACCCTTGAGCTTAAATCGATTACAGATCTTTGAAAATTCGGGAATCAGACAAACATGGGTGCCCCAAAAAATTGACCACACCCATGTCCATCCAATTCCAGAATATTCAGGGAATCTGCAATCAACTTAAGGATGCCCCTCTTCTAATATGAATGCCATGAGATAAAATGGCATTTTAAAAGAATATATAAAGCTACACATTTGAGATTGGAAAGTACATCTCAGATTGCATGCTTGTAAAGAGAACAAAACATTGAGAGAGGAGGCATTATGAAGTTTTTAACAAATTAATGTAATTTCTATTTTATGTTATTTTCTTAATTATATTTATATTTTATTATTATTAAAATTATTTGAATGATTGTGATGTAATTTCATATATCAAAAGTTTTAAATAAAAGTTGGACAAAAATTAAATGTGTACGAATTATTTTTTGATAAATTTAATTTATTTTTACAATTAAAATTATTTGATAAAGAATAGCATTTGGATATTTTTCACTAAAGTAGGTTAACTAGCACAAACAGACTAATAAATGTAGTTGATATACACTCAAATCTTATATCAACCACATCCACGACCACATTAATAAATGTAGTTGATATAAGCCCAAAAGATATATCAATCACATCCACAATCACATTAGTAAATGTGGTTGATACAGGCTAAAAACATATGATTATAATTATTATTAATTAGTACTACTACTTATATTAATTAATATTATTATTAAATTTAATTCATTATTATTATTAAATTATATTAAATTTAATATAAAAATTTAATAGCATGTTATTAAGTAAAGTATAATAAAATTAATTAAATCATTAAATAAACCATCCATGTCGATTCATAATTGAGAATAATAATAATAATATAAAATAATATATAATAATAATAATATATAATAATAATAATTAATAAAATAATAAACAATAACAACAACAATAACAACAACAAAATTAAATAATGGTTATTAAATTATTAATATAAATATGTTAATTTAAATATGTATATAAACATTGTAAATTAATTTAAAAAATTATTTCATTTATTATTAATTAATTATTAATAATAAGAAATAATATAATTAACTATTATTATTATTATTATTTATCAATATTTATTTTTATTAATATAAGTATGATTTTTATTTATTTATTAATTATAAATTTAATGTTTTTTAATTTATATTTATTAATTATTAATTAATTAAACTCAAGGATTTATATTTAACTTATGGAGAAATATTAAAAGCTCTATGGATAACATTATATCTTTTAAATATGAACCCTTAGAATAATAAGCCCGAAAGATTGATACTATAAACCCAAGGAAATAATAAACTCAAAGGATTTATACTAAAAACCCAACGGATTATAAAACCAAGGAAATAATATTAAACCCAAGGGATCAATATTATAAACTCAAGATATATAAACACTAAGATAAATATTATAAACCCTAAAACAATCAAGGTTGACCATGGCTGATTTTCATATAGAGACAATCTTTGTCACAATGTGACATTTGACCATGGTTGATTATGATTGATTTTCATATGGAGACAATCCTTGTAACAGTGTGACATTGGACCATGGCCGATTTTCACACTAGGAAAACCTTAAGGTATATAAACCCAGATAAATATAGTAGACCTAAGGTATTAGTAGTAAAACCCCAAGGGATTATAAACCCAAGGGAATAATATTAGACCTAAGGGTTAAGTATTAAAAACACAAGGTATATAAACCCTAAGATAAATATTATAAATCCTAAAATATGCATGGTTGACTAGAGTTGATTTTCATATTGACAATATTTGTTGCATGCGAGGTTGGTCTGTGCTTGACCATGATTTTCATATTGAGGCAACTTTTAGCACAATGTGAAATAGGACAATGGTTGGTCATGGTTGACGATGGTTGATTTTCATATTGAGACAATCTTTGTCACAATGCGATGTTGGACCATGGATGACCATGGTTGTTCCAATGTAATGTTGATCTAAGGGATTGATAAACCCAATGTATATGAACCCTTCGATTAATGAACCTAAGGTATTGATATTATAAACCCACGGGATTAATTCTAAAACCACAAGGTATTATTAACCTAAGGGAATAATATTAAACCAAAGGGATTAATACTAAAAACCTAAGGGATTATAAACCTAAGGGAATAATATTAAATCCAAGGACTAAATATTATAAACCCAAGGTATGTAAACACTAAGATAAATACTATAAACTATAAAATAAACATGGTTTACCGCGGTTGATTTTTACATTTACAATGTGATGTTGGAATATGGTTGACCATGGATGACCATGGTTGTCACAATGTGACATTAGACTAGGAACCAATCTTCGTCACAATGTGACCATGGTTGATTTACATATTGGGACAATCTTTGACACAATAGAACATTGGAACATGGTTGACCATGGTTGATGTTTATATTGCGACAATCCTTGTCACAATGCGACATTAGTTGGTTTTCATATTGAGAAAATAATTGTCATAATGTGACATTGGACCATAGTTGATAATGATTATAAACCAAATGGATTTATATTAAACCCAAAACTTAATATTATAAACCATATGAATAATATTATGCCCTAGGAATATGAACCCTTAGAGTAATAAACCAAAGGAATTAATACTAAAAGCCAAGGGATTATAAGCTAGAGGAATAATATTAAACCCAAGGGATAAATATTATAATCCTAAGGTATAAAAGCACTAAGATCAATATTATAAACCCTAAGATAAACATGGTTGAACATCCTTTACCATCGTTGATTTTCATTCCTAGACAATATTTGTCATAATGCGACATTGGACCATGATTGCCCACGGTTAACCATGATTGATTTTTCATATTGAGACAGTCTTTGGTACAATGTGCCATTGGACCATCATTTACCATGGTTGGCCATGTTTGTAAATGCAAGAGATTTATATTAAAACCTAGGATTAATATTATAAACTCTATGAATAATATTATACCTTAAGATTATGAACCCTTATAAGTGATTAATATGATAAACCCAAGGGATTAATTCTAAAACTCCAAGGTATTATAAACCTAAGGGAAAAATATCAAACCCAAGGCATCAATATTATAAACGCAAGGTATATAAACCTTAAGATAAATATTATAAACCCTAAAATATACATGGTTGACCATCATTCTTTTTCAATATTGGGACAATCTTTATCACAAAGAAACTTTGAAACCATCACTTATCATGGTTAAGCATGATTTACTTTCATATCGAGACAAAGTTTTATCAAATTTCAAGGTTGGACCATGGTTGAACATGACTATAAACCCAAGGGATTTATATTAAACCGAAAAAATTATATTATAAACCCTATGAATAATATTACACCCTAGGAAAATGAACCGTTAGATTAATAAATCCAATAGAATAATATTATAAATCGAAGGGAATAATAAACACAAGGGATTAATATTAAAAACACAAGAGAGTTATATTAAACCTAAGGGATAAATGTTGTAAATCCTAGGTATATAAACCTTAAGATAAATACTATAAACCTTAAAATAAACATGATTAACCATGTTTTGCCATGGTTGATTTTTATATTCAGACATTCTTTGCCACATTACAAAATCTGACCATTGTTGATTTTCATATTGATATAATATTTTCCATAATGTGACATTGGACCTTAGTTGTGCATGGTTCACCATGATTGTAAACCCAAGGAATTTATATTAAACCCTAGGATTAATATTATAAACCGTATGAGTAATGTTATACCCTAGGAATATGAAGTTTTGGATTGATAAATACAAGGGATCGATATTGTATATGCAAGGGATTAATTCTAAAACCCCAAGGTATTATAAACCCAAGGGATTAATATTACAAACCTTAAGATAAGTATTATAAACCTAAAGGAATAATAAACTCAAGAGATCAACAGTAAAAACGCAAGGAATATAAACTCAACGGAATAATGTTAAACCCAAGGGATAAATATTATAAAGCTAAGGTATACAAACCCTAATATAAATATCATAAGCCCTAAAATAAACATGGTTGACCATGGTGGATTTCATATTGACAAAATCTTTGTAACAATGTGACATTGGAATATGGTTAACCATGATTGATTTTCATATTCTAACAACCTTTCTCACAATGCAACATTATACAATGGTTAACCATGGTTGATTTTCACATTGAGACAATCTTTGTCATAGTGCGACGTTGGACCATGGTTCGCCAAGGATGACCATGTTGTCACAATTTGACGATGGAGAAAGAGACAATCTTTGTCACAATGTAGCATTGGAACATGGTTGACTATGGTTTTCATAATGTGACATTGGACTAAGAGACAATCTTTATCACAATGTGACCATGATTGATGATCATTTTGAGACAATATTTGTTACATTATGACATTGGACCATAATTGACTATGGTTGACCATAACTAATGTTCATATTGAGAAAATCCAATAATAAACCCTAAAATAAGATATAATAATAATATAGAATATTATTCAATAATACTTTTGAGTAATATTTAATATTCATATTTACAATAAAAGTTTAAAAGTTTACATTGCAGATTTCCCATATACCATCAATATTCATTTACAATGTGATTGCAAATATGAATCGCTTAAACTAATGAGTAGCTTTGCTTTTTATACATTCCAATGCCAAAATTTACATTAGGATCAGAGATTTTCAAAAATACATAAATGTTAGTATTGAGGTTATATTTAATTTTTAAGTGATCTGGTGGTGAAACATTAATAATATCAACCAATTTTTGAATATAGGAATCATGGTTTGCACATAAAGTTTCTGAAGCTGCATACTTTTGCCATACAAGATCTCCATAATATAAAAGCAATGTGGAAATCACGGATTGTTGCATAGCATCGTAATGGCGAATTTTTGTAGAAACCTCTATTTCTTTGCGAATTTTATGAATAGAATTAAACATAGAATACAAGGAAAATGGTTTCTTTTAAAGTTGTTTAAACAAAATTATTACGTAATTAAGAGACTTCTAAATTATTACGTTAACTTTGAGAGTGCCATCCTTTAATCTCTATAAATATAAATATATGTATATGGTCTGTAATAGATAATATAATAAAAGTATTATTTGTGAACGTGCCGAGATTTATTACACCTCTAGTATAAGGGGATGTGTAGAATTGTGAGGTCTATTTTGTCTTTTAAAAATAAAAATATTAAATAAATTAATAATAGTATATAATATAATATATATATTAATATATATATATATATATATATATATATACTTTAAGTAATTAGAAGTAAAAAAATTGTGTGATCACATGTTTTAAATTTGTATACTTTTCAAAAATATTTCAACAAGCCGATTTAAATAAATTATTTTCGAAGATCTATATTACCTAACCTGATGTCGATGTCAACTTCATATATATTAAAATATAGAAAAAAAAAACTTTTCTGGTTTTTAAGATTTTCATTTGGTCCTATAATATACTCTATTTAGTAATCAAAAATACAATTTAAACAATTAAAAATAATACATTGTATTTTGCACTCTAAAAAAAATTTCACATGAAGAAATTTGATCCCTCTCAGCTCATGTTAGATCCATACTTAAGATGGGTCTATGATGGTTTATATTAAGTACCAGTACAATTATCAAAAATATTGTGCATACATATAATCTCCATTCTACAAAGTGTTATAAGTTCTATATTGTCTTGGTAAGGTTACATATGTGGCAAAGATTATAAACTCAAAAGTAAAAAAAAAATAGTGCATAAGGTTGAACCATAATGAGACTACATAACAATGACATGAGTGCTTAAATATTCAACAAATATAATGGACAATGAAAGCAAATAACCTATGGGATTTGTATGCAGTTGGCCCATATAATAATGTTATCCCCCAGGTACTAAAAGTGCATGCATCACGTAGCCTCGGTAAGACCCTTTTTGGATAGTTTACTGTAATAGTGTTTGATTCCCTGTAGATATGGTGAAAGGTAATGCATTCATAATAAGACTTAAGAGTTTGAATGCGGTTGAGCCATCCATCAAACTTAGGGGATGAAGAGTAGTTTTCTCCAGCACATTATCAATGAGAGACTTGGAATCCTCGTATATGTGAATGGTATTCAAATTAATCTTCTTGGTAAACCAAAGGAGGCCCCATAGTGCCAATATTCAGCCCTCATGTTAATGCATGTGCCACCATGCCAACGAATTTGTATTGTTTTCTGTCGCAAATCCTAAGGCTGGCACCATAGCCACATATTCCCACCTGTGTTGCATCATCAAAGTACCTTGCTCAAAACTGAATGCATGGTTGTATTAGACGAACACTTAAATATCTTCCAGTATGTACTCGAATTTTCTGCATATCCATCCAAGTGCCAATGTAGGAGCATATTTTCTAGATGTTGATAGGGATGCCTTAAAAAATATATTTGTTTCTGGCACACCATATTTTGTAAAAGATACATATAGGAATAGGTTTTAGTATAACACCCAATTCCAACCACCAGAACAAATATTGTTCAATATAGAAGTAAGTACTAAAAGGAATATTAAAATTCAGGGACATTTAGTGCCATACTTTTGTTGAAATAGAGAAATCTAGGAGAAGAAGTTGTATAGTTTCGAAAGAAGAATGACATAGTGGGAACTATCCAGGTCCATATACACCCCTCTTATGTAGATTCTCCCAAGCCATTCTTTTATCTTACTGGACCAACCAGGTGAATACTATGATCTTAACAGAAACCTTCAGTTTCCATGTTTTCTAGATCCATCAATTTATTTCCTAGAGAGCGTCTTGTGGTTAAAAGATACATGTACGTCTCTACTACCTTCTACACATCCCTAATGGAGAACCCCACCCAAAGTGATGAAATCACCTCCCTGAGAGAGACACAATCCCACTCTTCTAAGTTCCAGGATGTAATTATCCCAGACCTTGGCATTCTGTCCAACTAGTTCAAT